>JAQFYC010001476.1:0-33871 GCA_034694165.1 Tomocerus mixtus | reverse complement strand
AGATATCACTTTCTCCCAACATCCAACTTGTTTTCCTTCCCCTTCACACAAATAAAATCATGCGATAGATTAGCTTTTCTACGTTATGCTACAGTATTACGGTTACAATACACTACTGCAACACTACTGTACCGTTCATGTTTCCATAGGTAATACCTATCTGAAAATATATATTTTGCAGCAGCTGATTCTCAAAGTAATGTGATACAGATGCATGGAAATTCTAACATAAAATTACAAAGTTTATTTGTTATCCACTGCTTTGAGTGCAGTCTAACTTTGCATAACATTGGCTCAAAAATGTTTAAAATTCGCTATTTATGTATATGTCTATCATTACGAACTATTATGTAAGTACCTAATAATGCTACAATATGCCGCAATTATTAAATAAAAATGATTCAATGAAGAACGCGTATTTAGATATAATAAATATTCACGTATACTATTAACACCTACATAAAAAATTTTACTAATAATATAGCCCACACGATTTTTAAACACAAGTATTAAAGTTTAACATATACAGAATCTGTTCTTAATGTCCCTTAATCAATGATTGCAAACTAAAAGTATTTATTAAATAAAACTTCAACAACATTCATAAGGCTTTAGTGAGTTAAATCTGTTATTGCATACATATTGTAAGGTTTAGGAAGAGCCTGTCTTGATTATGGATAAGGAAATTGTGCTTGCAGTAATATTTTTGCCACTACTGATTATATTGTCCCCAATGAATGGGAAAGAGAAAGGAATACATACAAAGGAATATATTCTGACACCCCAGGAATACCATGGTATACTTAGGTACAGAAAGCTTAGTGTCCACTTCCTCACTCACATCAGAGCATATTACATACATATACTTGCATCATACCATCAACAGAAAACATTCCAATCTATCCAATGCGACGTAACCAATCCGTACAGATATTTATTTACGATCAACTCTTGGAGTTACATTCAGGAAGCACAACTAGAATACTATAGAGATACGGGTAGTAAATATAAATAGGCTCGAGCCGGTCGGGTCCAATAAGGAAGTATTAATACTGCATTGTGGTAAATACATATCAGTGCATAGGTCATAGTCATAGTGTACTATACATTGTACCAATAATGTAGTACAGAAGAAAGTGCCCACACCCAAAGTAAGCAAACGTATGCTCTACAACACAAAACAGAAATGTACAATAATAGCAAACTGCATACACATACACAAGGGTGCCAGGACTCACTCACTCACCTACCCACTACTACTTTTCCCGAGCTAGTGACTGACTACCTAGAGGTCCATATCAAATTGGGTATCTATTCCATATAAGATGTTATGTACATATTGTGCAATGCAATGCTACATAATATAAGTGTGTAAGTTGTAGGCGTACTTAAGTAGCTAAGTCAAAGCCAACCATAGGATGTAGAGTAAGGGAAACAAAGATACCAAAAATATTTATAGCATTCTCTTTGCTACTTTGTAGAATGCAGTAAGTAGAAGTAGAGCTAACCTGTCTCCGTAGGAAGTATATAGTTTCACTCACGGCTGTTTTCCTCAGACTGATTCAAAAACCAATATATTTCTATATATCAAGGAGTAGAGTGTCTAAAATACAAAGCAAGTCCTTTTAAATGAAATTCGCCCAAGTGCGATCATCTCCGAGAAAGACCGAACTGGGAAGGTATATAGTCCGTGCACGCTAACCCGACACGCCTTTATCGATTCACTCATAATGCATGGGAAATATCTACTATGTACGGAGATATAGGTACATTTCCTATATAGATTGCATAATAACAATTCTTGGTAGCCTACCCACATCCTTCTGTAATGCACCACAGTAGCTACCTAGGCGTATGTATGTATATATAAACCATACCTAAGTAATAACGTAGCTGTATGCATTAGGTATATATATAATATCTAATATCTACATAGTAGCAATGCCAGTGCAGTATAGTGTCTTTAAAGATAGGATTTTTCATGTTGCTTAGGTTGCTTTGGTAGGGCTTACGGCCGGCCAGACTAATTTGCCCACCCCTTTCACCCAATATAGTGTAAACGAAATATTCTGGCACCCCACCGATGGGGTGAAAGCCCACCCCTCACTACCCTAAGCCCAATACATTTCGCCCACCTCTGCCAACCCCCATATATTTCGCCTCGCCCCCCTTGCGGGTGGGGTGGGCACAATATACATGTTTAAGTAACGGTTGGCGCCCACCAAAACGATTCTTGTGGTACTGGGGTGTAAGGTCATTTTTCTCCACCCTGCGCGGGAGTGGGCTGGCATGGTAGGGGTGGGCAAATTTGTCTACCCGGGCTTACGGATGTGTTGCATGCATAGAATAGCAGTGGCTTATCCCTAAACATAGTCGATTAGCAACTATACTTACGTCATACATTCTTACATGCACGGGGTGCGTGTAAGTATGTTATCATACGGGGAAACCAAATGAAATGTACCCGACAGCCGAATGAAATGTACCCAACAGCCAAATGCAATGTACTAGACAACCGAATGAAACGTACAGGACAACCGAATAAATTATAGATATACATGGTGAAAATGCATTGCTTTATGTACACGCTAAACACTGCTTGAAACTTTTGGGAAACCGGGGAATGGCCTCCGAAAGGAAGGATGGTATTATTTATCATCAATGAAGAAGGCCTAGGTTGAGAAAACAATTGTTCTTCTGAGTTCTGCTTCGTTTTTTACATTGGAATTGATTGGAAGTGATCTCTTCATCTTCGGTATTCCTACTTTGCTTCGTATTAAAACTTGTAATTGCATGGAATCGTTTTGTGTTCTTCATTCTCTCGTGTGCTAAGTTAGTGACTTTACTGCTCATGTTACGTTTACAAACGTTTGTTAGCATTTGAACTCCAGTTAAAAATTTCTAGTTGGGCAGAGTCGATTTGCTGCTGACACTGCTATTTTACGTTTAGAGGTAACACAAGAGCCGGACCAAACCACAAAATATAAAACGACATAGCTACCGATATACTGCAGTAAACACGTAAACCGCAGTCTCACTGTGATCTTCAATTTAGGCCAAACTCCTCTGACTTTCTGTCTCAACAACTACCTATAAGATTTGTCATTATATTTCTACATGTAACGTGAGATTAAATTGTAGGACAGCATAACATCATAAATAAGCAACATAACAGAGTAAAGTAGAGTATGTTTTTATTTAAGATCCATTCCTATTGTGTGTCGGATTCCATGAAAAGAATCACTTCTTCAAGTATTGAAGATATGTTGCAGGTATTTAGCGGAATCAGACATATATCGTTAATGACTAGGCAATAAGCAAACTTTTCCCAAAATTGCAGTTTTTGGCCATAAATAAGTATTGGACACAATATTCATTAATATTGAATTTTCCAGCCTGATAAAGCAATTAACAGAGCTTTCCAAAAGTGTCACCTCAACAACCTGTGATTACAAATGTTCATTTGTTTAGGTGCATTTAAATTTTTGAATATAAATGCCTAGCAATTTGGGGATTAATTACTGCTTAATACCTGCAACATATACCTATAGATAAAGTTGCATTTCATAACTAAACTACAATACCACAGCATCAAATAACATCACAGATTTTACATATTATTATGTGTAACTCCTACTGCTCCATTGCTGTAGAGCATATAATATATATATATACAGATATTGTAATTATAGTTGCTTTTTATGTGAAACCATTCAAGGCCGGACCCAGGGGGAGGCCCTGGGGGCCCGGCCCCCTTCCGAAATTTTCGGCTTACACTAGATATTATGGGAAAAAATGACGAAAAAATGAAAAAAAATCGCTCTCCCCGCAATTTTATTAAATATCTATGTTTTAATCATTAATTTGCCTCAAAACGCCAAAAATTTGGCGCACCAAGCTGTTATTTGGGAATAAAATCAGCTTCCTACTGTAAGGTTGGGAAAAAATTACCAAAAAATTTCTCGCTGCGCTATTTTGTTAAATATCTATGTTTTAATCATTAATTTGCCTCAAAACACCAAAAATTTGTAATTTCCTTCTGTAATTTGGAGGTAAAATCAACTCCCTACTGTAAAATTTGGCAAAAATGAGGTTTTTAAACCCGATATTTTGGGCCCCTCCCGAAATTTCTTCCTGTATCCGGCCTTGAAACCATTAGGTTTGTCAAGTCTGTTGGATTTTACTTCATATATTCACTGACGTAGACAGGACGTAAACAAACTGAGCTGAAATAAACCATGGCAATGGGTGTTCAACTGTATCATCAGTGGAATGCGCAGTGGATATGTGCAGTACAATGCGCAGTGGACGGGTTTTATTGACGAAAATAGTTTAAATGACATATAAGAGACATTTTTTAGCACTTAATTCTCACAAAATTTCACTTTGCCCCATGTATGGGGTACATTGAGACCCATATTTGGAATCCTTGTGCCAACACCTTTTAAACGATGCGATACCCCAATTGTCATATGTTTCTATTTAAAAATTAAGTGGGTGTGGCCAGAACTCCATAGGGGAGTGGCCAATTTGTTCCAAAAACAATGACAAGACTTTTTAACTCCTCTTTTGGATTCTGTTAACAGAATTGAAAAAAGTTAACGCGTTCAAAAGTTAGGGCGCGAAGAGATACAGGGACACACAGACAGACAGCCAAGACGAACCCATACTGTATCGTGCTCAAACAGATGAAAAAGGTAGAGTAAAATATTTATGTACCTAATTCCCATCAATATGTTTATTGAGAGGGCACATAGTTCGCTCTCTACGTCAAGACTAGAGTCTGTCTGTACATCTGGACGTCTGTATGTCATCCGTCCTCCGTCCTCCTGAAACACCTCTACACTCAATACTATACAAACAATAGATAGTGCCATTGCGTCGCATACAACTCCTATTCTCATGTGTACATGTATACGCAAGGAATCGTTAATCTTCTCGGTTCACTTTTTCGAATAGATTCAAATTTTTCGAATGAATTCAAACTTTTTCGAAAAAATTCAAACAGTTTCGAATAAATTCTGAATTTTTCGAATAAATTCAAATTCTTTTCCCTTTTTAAAAAATCTCAATACATGTCGCATTTGACGAAACTGACAACTAATTAACAAACAGTGCGACAATATAAATTCATTGGGTCGTGTAACCGTTAAATTCATTATTACATAGCGTAATTCTAATTTAATTACGTGAGTATAGTGAGAAAAGTCATTATAACTATAATATCAGTATTTAATCGGGTAAGAAGTCAACATCTAAATGAAATTGTTGTTGACTACTCAGTAATAAATTTTCCATATTGTAAAATCTTGACTGATGAAAGGTGTAGTAGCCAGGCGCAAGTTTTCCATAGAACATGACCTCTGCTTCATCAATTGTTCTGATTTTAGTGGGGTCAATGTGGCTATTGTTTATCATATTTATTAGTTTTATGTATCTCCTGTCATACTGTGGTAGCTTTTTTCTGTTTTCGATGTAAGTAACTGAAATCTTGTGGTCATCACTTCCGTCCAAGGGTAACTTAATGCCAACACCACAGATGATGTACCGCACGAGACCGGTCATACCGCCCTGTAGAATAAAAAAATATATTATTATTTATATATTGTAACCTTTCTACCTTCTAAGTCCTAATGTAGTTTTACCTAATAATTCAATAATTGTACTTACAATATAGCACTGAGCTCCACCTTCAAGAAATAAGTCCTTTGGTGTAGGGCAGTGAGATTTCGTACGTTCCAGAGGGTACACGGGGGAATACAGCAAAAAATTTTTTGGAGTCGTCATCGATGTGGACATGTCTCAACGTTATGTCAAACCCGTTTACCTCCTTAATGGCCATATGACTGTACGTTCCTTGAAAAGACGAACCTGTGTCGAGCATTACAAACGTAATGCGGGTTACGAAGGGCAAATATTCCAACATTAATGTCTCCATTGTTAAAAGTAGCTATTTAAAGGAGCTATTCAGACGTCCTGCTTCTTCGACGCTGTATATAAGTCTGAACATAATCTAATCTGAACCTTGATTAGTGTTAGCGTAGATGTAGAAACAAAGCATAGAATTAATATTTTAATAATTAGGTGCGCAGAAATCGCTCCTTCTACTTAACAGCACCAGCTCTCGCCATCGCGATTTTGATAATCCCCACTGTGGTAGTTTTGATAAAGTACTACCTAAGTTCTTTTGCTTTTACTATACCTATACATATATATGCCTATACGATGCTAACTTAACCCACATTTCCCTTACTTCTAGTACTAGAGCAAGAGAAAAGTGGGTTCCTTAAGTAAATGTATTATGAAATTCATAAATTGACAAGGCCTACTACTACTAATTGTTAATTACTACTACTAATTGTTATTCGTCAACTGCGACATGCATTGATTTTTTTAAAAAAAGGAGAAGTAATTTAAGTCAAAACCATGTACCTAACATTTCCAAATGATTCTGTTTTGCCGCTAAGATACACCAGAACTTTTGGTTCATCCGCAAAACGTCTGTTTGTCTGCTATCCCTGTAACTCAAGAATGCATTGACTCATGATTATAAATGTGATGATGTCCTTATGATGCCTTGGAACTCAGTTAAAATCAGTTTAGAATAAATTAAATCAGTTTCGAATAGATTCAAACAGTTTCGAATAGATTCAAACAGTTTCGAATAGATTCAAACAGTTTGGAATAGATTCAAACAGTTTGGAATAGATTCAAACAGTTTCGAATAGAGTTATACAGTTTCGATTAGATTCAAACAGTCTCGAATAGAATTAAACAGTTGCGATTAGATTTAAACAGTTGCGATTAGATTCAAACAAGTTCGAATAGATTCAAACAGTTTCGAATAGATTCAAACAGTTTCGAATAGAATTAAACAGTTTCGATTAGATTCAAACAAGTTCGAATAGATTCAAACAGTTTCGAATAGATTCAAACAGTTTCGAATAGAATTAAACAGTTGCGAATAGATTCAAACAGTTTCGAATAGATTCAAACAGTTTCGAATTGATTCAAACAGTTTCGACTAGATTCAAGCAGTTTAGAAAAGGTTCAAACAGTTTCGAATATATTCAAATAGTTTCAAATAAAATAAATCAGTTTCGAATAAATTCAAAGAGTTTCGAATAAATTAAATCAGTTTCCAATAAATTCAAACAGTTTCCAATAAATCCAAACTGTTTCCAATAAATTCAAACAGTTTCGAATAAATTCAAACTTTTTCAAATAAATTTAAACTTTTCCGAATAGAATCAAACTTCTCGAATAAATTTAATCTGTGCCCGCCCGAGTGTGCGAGGTAGACTTATGTAATCGCAATGTCTGTCCGTACATCAGTCCGTCCGTTAACACTCTAACTTCCGAGCGCATTGAGTTAGGATGATAAAACTTAGTATACAACATGTCCTTATGATGCCTAGGAATTCGTTTGAAAATGACCAAAATCGGTCCACTTGTTCATGACTGCTTATACTTTGTCTGCATTTTTATAGAAAATCAGGAAATTGGGGTATTGAAATGTAAAACACTTCTTGCACATTGTCTTCATATTGACAGTCGAAATAAAATCAGCGGATTTGGAAATATTTCATACCGCTTCCACTTAAACATTAATGAACAAAATATACTATGAAATAAATATTGCTGCTTCAACTAAATGATATCGTCAATATCCATCCTAGAGTCATCCTCTTATATTTGATGGATAAATATTGGCCCGGTTCCTTTAACCCTATTCCTACTATGGGAGGGCGATCGAGCACTCTCCTGCCTAAAATCGGCCATAACTTTTAAAGTTTTGAGATTTGAATTCTGGCACTCACGGACTTTTCCGCAATTTATGTAATGCTACTTTTAAATTTTGTTGACATAAATACTTATAGTTCATTGGTATAAATTTTTTTAGTAAAAATATGTAAATGCAGCAGATAGTTCACAGTAGCACAGCACAGTGCAATACTGCACAGTACTATGGCCAAACGCGGATTGCTGAGAGACGGAGTATGACGTGTTTTTATTTTTGTCCCTACATACTCAGACACATTTTTAATTTTTTCCACAGTTAAAAGTCTGGTTACAGACATATTTTTTGTAGTGAGGTAATTGCTGTGACGTGACGGAGAGTACTGGACAATCCCTGTGTGTCGAAAGTGTGCCGTTTGGCAGAAAATCGTCAGTTTTTCAGTGCCACCACACCGAAACAGAAAATTGGAAATCGCCTGCTCGTCGTGGTCTTGCTGTAATTAGAATTGGAGCCTGTTGCTAATATGCAGATCGGTACGGTCTATCATTCTACTGTATTGCCTATGTTATATTCTGTTATGACTTGGATCCTTCCCAGACTTAGCGAAGATGTCCTTCAAAAGACTGACCATCACCATCGTAGCTGAGCTGGCATTGCTTTACATTAACATCACGTATGTAAGTCAAATTAGAAGGAGTCGGGCGGTATCATCAGGCATTTTTACCTCAGCTCTCCTGCTACTGCAGTTCTACCTTTCTGTGCTACGTGCTATCCATGGAAAACATTGCCAGTATATCAACTCCGTACTCCCGTCTGTCACAGTGTTACTTCACATATTTTTTCGTATTAACTATTGGTTTCCCCCAGTCTCTCAAGCAATGTCCCCCGTCTAAAAGATAAGTTCGGGTTACTTCTGTATAGCTGGTATCAAAAACAACTTTATCCATACACAACCAATATTGTGTATTTATTAATTTTGTTGCAGACTTAGCTTTAGAGAGATTTTTCTGTGTAAGTTGATGTGATTGCGCATTCTGATTAGTTTTGGTTTCCCCTCTAGACCTAGATTTCTGGGAAGGAAGAGTTATCGTCGTATATGGGTCTCTTTATATTTAGCTATTGTTTGTAATGTTTGATGTATAGTGATTTTGTGTTATGTCGTATAAGAGCGAGTGTCTGCGTAAAGTGTGAGTGGATATAGATGTGCGTTTCTTCGTGATAGCAGGATGTATTTTCGTAACTGTCCATTCTGTATCCACTCGTCACTTTGGAATAAATAATTGGAATATAAAATCTGTAATAAATAATTATGTGTAGTGAATGTTAATTCAAGAAGCACTAATAAAACCTACCTACCTACCTATGGACAAACGCACGTTGTAGCCCGCCTGACAGGAGAAAATCTGTTAAATATATTTATATGTATTTACGATGTTTATCTATATATTATGTAAACCTTAACTTAACCTAATTTTACCAACTTTTGTAAAAAGCAATTCTTGTATATATGAGACTAATTTGTCGACAGTGTATTCACATATCCATGTGTAATATTTCCAAACCTTTTATGTCAAGAAATTCCTTAATATAAGTCAACATTTTTTTCGTGAAAAGTATAAATATCCGTGAATGGACTTTTTATTTCATAACAACTTGAGGGGGAAGCGGTAAAATTTCCTAAAACCCAAAACAGGAGGTGTGTCGATTTTTGGATTTCAAGGTGGATTTCTTGAAGAGAAAGTTGAGAATAACATGTTACCACTATATATGTATGGATTGGTATTTGGTGGAGATGGAAATACTGGTTTACGTGTAGCAGCGAGAATTTCCTCCATTAAATGTGGATATAACCGTACATGTCAATAGTGTGTTTCACAAACTTTTGGAGAGATATTTTTGTATATAGGCAAGGAAAGAGGAATAATTCCTTATGACAAATATTCGACGAGATTGTTTTATATTTATAAATATGTAGAGAATAAAGGACGTACTCGACTAGTTGTTGTCCAAAATTATTATTGTTAGAGTTGTTGTCGAATACAAAATACGTAGAATCATTGTCTATCCTAGGTGGGAGGTCTATGGTGGGTGCAATCTGGTACTGATTCAAAATTGCACTAGTATTAAGAGATAAATAAGCAATCATGATCCAGGTTTTGGGTTTAAGAATATCCGAAATCCTATTGGCGAGTGCCATATTTATTTGCTATTTTACCAATAGACAAAAGACAATATAGCTCAGATCTTTTCAAGATCTGAGAGCTTTAGAATGTAGGCTATTTTTTCGGATTGTTCTAAGTGCTTGGCTATAGGGAAGTATATTCAGCAAGTGTCTTGGATGATTAGATGCGTAATGTTCAAACTCGTGTTTGGATATAGGCTTTGTGTAGTTGGTATAGTTAATAATATGCCCTTCCGTTATTTCTATCGTCAAGTCTAGAAAATCTATTTGACTTCCCTGTGTGTTTTTAAAGTTGAAATCTTTGTCAATAAGTAAATTGTCAAAGTCAATCCCTAATTTGGTATCGTAAATAATTATTATGTCGTCGAGTAATCTGGTAAATAGAGGGAGGTCCAGACGGACATTTCCCAAACTACAGAAGCCATGATATTTGCGATACTTACGGAACATTGACTTCCCATACTAATACCTTTGATCTGTTGAAAAATTCGATTTCTTTATTTAAGAAAATTTGTAGCTAAAATACATTTTAACAAAACTTTTAGTTGAATATTATCTATATCGGTAATTATGATTTCGAATACATCCACAAATAATTGTCTATCGCAATTTTATAATGCAACAAGAACAATACGGTTACGTAATTAATGGAAACGCGCAGGCTACAACAAGAACCGTTTTTAGAAAATTTTTAAAATATGATACGTTTCTTTATCCAGCCGCGTATTATATACCACAGAATGCACCAAACCAAACCAAAAATCCCACACCGAAGATCATTCGTTTTAATGTTGGTAAAGATGTGATTCAGATTTTGGTAATAGTCCTATTCGCTTATATTACTCGGCCACATAATCTGTTTTATCGTTATTTCACAAAAGCATCCTGCAGAGCTCCACACAAGGCTACCAAAACATGGTATTTACAGAACCCGTTCATCCTCACTGACAGATGTTCTGCAACTCCAAATTATTGTTAAATAGGTTATGCGACCCAGTTTCCTTTCCTGCAGTTTTTATTAATTCCTGCATTTTTTGTGCAGTGCTGCATTGATATATAAAACAATTCTGATTTCATAATACAAATTAAATTTTGTCCTAAAACTCTTAGAAATTGAAGACCATATGAACGATCATATCGAAACCCCAACTTCACCAACTGCTTCCTCGATAAGCAATAAATTACAAATTTTAGGTAATATCATTCATTTATTTACAAATTACAAATGTTTTTCATATTAATACCATTTTATTGCAATAGCACAAATTATACATGACTAGGAATAAATAGAATAATAATTTTATGCTTTATAATACGTTTTAGAAAATTTAACCAATTTAAAAATCAAATAATTAAATATACAATTTATCATAATACTTTTTTTTATTTTATGAGAAAACAAAATGTTTTGGATCTCTGAGTCTTGCCTAATTGAGTCGCGCTGGTCGAGCCCTTATTCTGCGTACGTGCTGCCCCGTACGTGGAGAAACGTACATACAGAAAAAGTTATATTTACAGGATTTTTTTCATAATTGATGTGCACTTTTTCAAATTGTACATAACTCATCGCACCCATTTCCAGCAAATCCTTTTGGTTCATGATGGACGTGTTCACGGAATTAATTGTTCGATTTCGGAGAATTCTGCTGGGTCCCACGACGTGCCTTCTTTGGTTTTGCATTCAGAATATTCAACAAAAACGAAGTTCAAATCCCAATAGCAATTACCAAAAACAGCCCCAAATAGTTGACTGCCCCTGTACAAATAGAAGAAAACTCAATATCAACTATTTTCCCAATTTTACCAGATATCTCAATCTCTAGTCTCAATCTCAGTACATATCTTAAACTAGGATAACTAAGAAAACTGAGATCACTCGTTATACTAAATACACTTTTCAGCTGAAATAAAATACTACTTTCAAAACCTTACTTTTATCTTTAAGTTTATTTTATTCTTCAAAAATACTCTTCTCATGTTCACATAATGAAACATGGCCAATTATTTTCCCAATTAATTGGCCATGTTTCAATTTTTTGGGGGGTTATTTATTTCTCCCTATTCTGTATAAACGTTGCTCCAAAATCAGGAGCTCCTGTTTCCAATTCTTGCACCGTTATTGTTGAAACAGCGGGCAACGGCTGTTTGAAAGCGTATTCAGCACCTAAATAAAGAAATAATGTGTAAAATAGTTTTCAAATTAAAATTTTAAATATCTGTCAAATCCTATTTAAAAATAAATTTCATATTTTTTGCATTTTTTAAATACCTGGTCTTGCGGACACAAAATTGTACTGTTTTGGTACTTCACGAACAGAAATCAGAAATTTTCAGCGTACTAGTACCACATATCATCAGTGCTAATGATACCAAATATATTTATGGTAAATGAATTTAGTTTCGGCTGTGAGAGGGAAAGTCGGATTTAGTTCTTTATTTCTCTTAAGCAGTTACAGTAAGAGAGACAACGGCAGACTCCGCTAGACAAGATCCAGGACTGAGTTAATATACTTTCCTCTTTCTGGATCTTGTCTTGTCGGAGTCTTACCGAGTCGACTCCACTTTTGTGTGTCGGCTTTCCACACATACTCATACATGAATACATATGTGGAGGAGGAATGTGGATACACATACTCCACATTATCTCCCCCTTTTACAAATTTTCTAGCATAATGCTAATATTTAAAGCAAAATAATTTAACTGGGGGCACAATTATCCCAGACAGGATTCTTATTTAGTTGTTTTTTATCCTTATTATTTTAATTATATCTTGTTTTTATTTTATAATATTATTACATCTCCCCTCCCCCTATATGGTAGGAGTAAGAAATTAATGTTAAGTGTATAAATTATGACATACAGTAGTACAAAAGAGGTATACGGAAGTATAGTCACTTGAAAAAGGATCCAAGTAAAATGTGATAGGGCGGACAGGGCCCGGTAACGTTTTAGATGTAAATTGATATTAAATTAAGCATAATAGAGTGTGTAGTGAAGGCACAAAATACTTGTAGGTTTCGACCATAATAAAATTTTCAACGGGTAGAGCAGGGTGACCGGGAGAGAAAATCGTAAAAACCCCGATTTTATGCATCGCAACCCTTGGCAATGCAGAACAACGCACAAATGCTCAAAAGGAAATAGAAAGTGGGCTCTAGTTTGTCTATGCGGATAACCGGTCCACTATCGCAATCCTGATTCTGGTAGAAAATTAAAAATTGTAGCCTCAATATTAATAAAATTATAGCGTTGGGTTGGAAGGGTAGACAACAATTGTTTAACGATGCCCCAAAAATAGTAAACAAAACTCGGGAAACAATGCCACGGCCGACGGGCCAAGATACTAGTAACATGTATCATTGGCATTAGCGGTATACAATGCGTATAAAGATAAAGCTTATAAGAGGGAACGATAAATATAGGAAAAAGAAAATACTTTTTATGGATACGTATGTAAAGTGAATTAGTGGCCCACGTGAACATAGGATTAGGCAATGACATTGCAAAGGGGTGTAGAAATAAAATTGTGAAGAAAAGGCGAAAGGAAAAGTTACGTGCACGTCGGTATAGTTATCTTGGCTATTAATATAAAATCTGGAGTGGACGGGTGAACTTGTATTGCTTACTTTAGTATAAAAGAAGCAAGGCATGCCGTAATACTGATGGTAAGATATGAAAGGTTAATGTGAGGCAGAAAAATTGTCGCAGTTCCCTGCATCAAGACCACCAATCCGTAAGTGTGTAACAAAACTCAGTTTCCGTGGGAAATAATACGGAAAAGTTAATGTATAACATAGGGAAGAAAGTGTTGTGCGGGAAGTGGAAATATGTACGGGAAAGAAAGAATTTTACCCACTGATTAATTCTGCCAATGAAGTAACTTGGAGCGAAAATCTCCTTGTTGGTTGTGGAAAACGCGGATAATGTATTTAGTTTGGTGCAGTGGATTGGCCTGTTATTGTCTAACGGGCTCCCACCTAAAATTGCTTTATGCGGAAGAGCAAAAAGAGAAGCTTGTGGCCTTAACGGTCCCAAGCTCGTCTTATCAGTTGTATCTCGACTGTGGCCTGACTGTGTTGTTCTTTTTATTTGGCTTTGATAAAGTAAAAAATTTTGAGAAAATTTGCAGAAATATCGAAGTTAGTGATCAACTAAGGAATTGTAAATTCACAATAAGTAAGACGGAAAATTAGTGTGGTAACTGATAACGGGTATCTTGAAATAAAACAATAATTTGAAATTTAATATAACTACATGAAGCATTAAGTATAATTTGAAAATGTTTCTTGAATTAGCTGACCGAAATCACTATCAAACAATCCATGGTGCCGGGTGCACTGAAAACAGCAGTCGTAAGGCTAATGATAAAATCTTGTAAATGACATTATATATACAAATCTGAGCGTCGTATGTTAAATAAATAAAACGAAAATAATAATTGACAGTATGATATCCGTATGGTATAGAAGTTTTTGTTCTATTTTTAAGATTTTGCAACCGGGAAGCCGTGGTGGATAAGGTGACGATAAAAACAACCAGTCCACTAGTGAGGATTAAAGTCTATATCGTGGAGTGGGTCTGAATTTTGTTTAACTTATTAATCAGTCTTAATTAAAATTATCCGTCAGTAATCCAAAATTGTAAAAATGTTATTGTAATCTCAAAATCGTTCTTGTCTGATTGCAGTTAAATCCTCGCGTCCATCAATTAATTAAATAATTCAACAACAACTGTGGTCGCGGAAATACGTCGCGCAGGCAGATTTTTGCTGCACCCAGAGCGCATTCTTGTGAAACGCCACTCAAGTTTTCTCTTTCTATCCAGTAAACCTCAATGACAATTTTATATCCATAATCATTATAATCAACAGAGAGAATAAGCTAGTAATTCTTCCGGAGGGCTTACATGACAAAATATATTTTGCGAAAAGAAGGGAATGGCTAAAATCATATTTGCAAGGGTTGTAGTTCACCTGGATGCAATTTCAATAGCGTGTTATTTAATTTATCATTATTTGCATTCCTAATCTTAGTTGAAGATTTTGAAGTGCTAGAGAAATAGCTGTGAAGAATTCGAATAATGTTTTATAAATCTAGAGGATCAGGAAGGGAAAACTTAGAGAGATAATATAGAAGGGAATCTGAAAAAGGAGTGCCATCACAGATGGAATTATGTAACTAGCCTTAAACTAAATTACAATTTTTTTTTATGAGAACTCGAACCGTTTTGATTTAATTTTCAGAGATATACCGTAAATACTTAATATGTTAAGGTAAAAATCATCCTATTGATAGTAAGTATGAAGTCGGGAGTTATGCATTAAGGTAGCCATTCAGTTCTAAAATCAGTTCCAAAAGTGGCGTGTATTATATATTAGTTGCCAATAAGGAAAATGCGCCAAAAATTAACCAGGTGGAGATATTGAACAAGGGCAAAGAAAAATAATATCAATAATTGAGGATGGAAAAAGTATATATGAGATGAATTTGTATAGTATGTGTGAAAATTTGTAGGCGAAAGTACAGGGGGCACAATGATGCCATATTATGTGATTGCGAATTTCAATGTCCCAAATAGGAAAACTCTACAGACATTGTATATATTGTATATATATTGCATCCTGATTGATGAAATAGGGCTAGTGACATGGTCTAAAGGTGGAGCCCGTGAGAAATCTAGGGAATTAGGTTAGAGCAATATAAGAGTAGTTTTGAAAAGTGAAAGTATCAGCTGTTCTTGCTCACGCTAACTTCATTCTGGTACGAAATGCGTTATAGTTTGCAAAACCTAATCGTTAAATAATCTTAGTGTATATTTTGCTAGAGGAACGGAAGTTAACTATAAGAAATAATTAATTGTACGTCAAGTCAAAACTCTTAATCAGTTATTAGTAAAGGCACTTTATAAAAGCCAAGTAGTAGCAAATATTGAAATGAGAATGTCAAAATTAACAGTGAATTTTAAATTTAGTGTGAAAGAAGCAGAAAAGACGATTTTTCAAAAATGATCTTCATCACTAAGCTTACCGGAAAAGATGTAATTAAATATTTGAAATGTTATTGGTCTAGAGGCGTATGTGTTGTTAATATAGCAGGAAGTATAAGTGTGTCTAAACCTAAGTATTCACACAATTTTGTATTAATTGCATTCTTGCGTATTTCCAAAGATATAGTTGAACGTGTGGATGACTATTGTAGGTAATTAGCCAATAATTATAATAAAGGTTAAATTGTAGGTTAAAGACTATGTTAATAGTGATCGATAATGTGTACTTATTTACCAAGAAAAGGTCCATTATAACTGTAAAACAGCAATACACACTAGTATGGGAATAAATTATGATTAAGAATTATCGTAAGAACATTTAATAGTGTATATTTCTGACGAATAGGAAAAATTTTGATTTTCTAAATCTTCTAACTTCTTAATTTTTAATAATTTGGAAGCTGAAAAAAAAATTTTATGGGTTCGTTCAGATAAATGGAACCGAACCAAACGAGGAAACGAAGGGGTTACCCCGCATATTTCCACCAATGATACCAAATATATTTATGGTAAATGAATTTAGTTTCGGCTGTGAGAGGGAAAGTCGGATTTAGTTCTTTATTTCTCTTAAGCAGTTACAGTAAGAGAGACAACGGCAGACTCCGCTAGACAAGATCCAGGACTGAGTTAATATACTTTCCTCTTTCTGGATCTTGTCTTGTCGGAGTCTTACCGAGTCGACTCCACTTTTGTGTGTCGGCTTTCCACACATACTCATACATGAATACATATGTGGAGGAGGAATGTGGATACACATACTTCACACTAATAGTAACGAACTTTTAGTGTCCACGACCTGTGCGCTGCTCTAGTTAATTTACATAATAAAATGAATCGAACTGCGCAATGAAACCTAACTAAAACAAATGAAAAATGATCAAGTGTAGTAGGATCATAATTTGCATTGTAAAATCAACATTCCATCAAAATAAATGAACTTCCATATTCTTACTTATTTTATTCACAAAACTTTTTTATTAGTTAAGAACTTTTTGGATTCCTACCGACGTTATTGCACGTATTCATAACAAGTAATGCGGACTTTTTTATGCTTCAATATATACAGTTCTTTATAATAGTACCCAAAGTAACTCTTAATTACTTGTAAAATAAAATAAACTAAAGATCAGTTATTTATACCCGGACCCAAAGTAAAGAGTCTCTTAATTACTTGTAAAATGAAATAAAATTATGTACTTCTTAGTTTTTCCTATTATCTAATATAGGAGACAGTAATGATAGATATATTATAGACAGATTGAGATAAGAGTAGATTGCCTTTTCTACGTCAAAGTGCCAATAAACGGAGAATAGGTAGGGATTTTCAGAAATTAATGCTGTTGTTGCATAAAAAATATTTAAAAATTTATTCGGATATATATACGGTTGTAGGAAAAGGTTAAAATTTGTAAGTTGTTTTTTTTCATTGGTTTCACATATATTTTTTAAGGGTGCAATCTACATATTTATTATTGTATACTACTTGAAAAGTTCATTAAGCTAGGTTGAACTTGCACCGTAAATACGAGTGTAGTACATTTTTCTTTCCTCCCTATATTGCAATGATTTGCTCTATGGTCTCGTAAGTGTCATTCGTTGCTCTGCTTACTCCTGCAAACGTCACATTTAAATGTAATATTGTTTTCCTTGCTGAACTTGAGTTGCATATGGGCGTATCTTGATTTATTCATCTTCTTATTGCATGTAAAGCATGTGTATATTGCAGCTTGAAATCCCACCTCATTTTTCTAGATAAAATTGGTAGTCATTTTTGACGATTGTAAATTGATAACAAGGACCAAAAGACGATATCCAATTCCCAACAATATGGGCGGAGAAATGTTATATTTTTTTCAGAATATGATAAAGGTATGGTACCTCCGGCTGGTGCAGGTAGCGTTAGCTGTCTTTTAGAAGAGGAGACAAATGGTAGAGAGAACTGATATGACAGAAGTGGTGCTTCTGGATTGAATAGAATAAATTTAATTCTTAAACTAGATTTTTAGGCAACAAGACATTTTAGTATTATTAACTGATTCAACGCATTGATTTAAAATTTAGTGTAATCCCGATAAATATGCCATAATAATAGTATCGCTAATAGTTTACTAATATTTCCTTTTTGATCTCTCCATGAAAGTCGACCACAAATTTGGCGACTACTTCCTCCAAATTGGGTAACATGTCGGATAGATCTTGATTATGTCTAAAATAGACATTATTTTGATGCTTTTATGAAAAGTGTAAAATATTTTTTGTGGTTTTTAGTCAATAGATGTCCTACTTAGGACGTTTGTTTGGGCAGTGACATGGGTCAAGACAGCGTCGGTTATATTTTGTAATAATAAGTTAATATTTTGCACTTTTTAAGTATAATATAAAACAAAAAAAAACCTCCCGCGGCCACAAACACCAATTCCTCACATTTTTGGATTATTTACAAAATGTAATATAATAGTTTCAGTCTCCATTACTTTGAACTTTAATTTAAAATTAATAAAAAGAACACTTACTATTTCGTAATCGATTCCTTATTTATCAAGCCATTCCGGCGTCACCATAAAATTTTTTGTTTTGAAGAAATAGCGAATTGGATTGCAAACAAGACAGACTTTACTGCAACCACAACAACTTCGAGCAGAGTGAGTTAAAATAATGCAACCGGTAATATTTATATTTATAAAACTAAAACTGAATTTCGCCGCAAGACAGTTTATTATACGCATCCGGCTGGCTGTATCCCACTTGAGGTATCAAAAGGTAATTCAGCCTACTCGTATTTTAAAATAAACAGTATTATAGAATTAAATATATAAATTTGTTACTTACATAGACCAGCCGTCCCATGCCCAAACAGGTGCCAAATATATCATATTAATGCTGTATTCTTAATTATGGTATTAAGAATACAGCCACAATTTTCATTCTATTGCTAATCGCACACATTACCCACAGACTAGCCATAACAAACTTAGTTATCCTAAGCTCAATAGCTGCTTTTGTGAGCACGGTCTGCAACGCGTTTGGAACAGGGTCACAGTTCACCGAAAAAAACAATTTAGAGTATAAGGACGTATACAACAACAACCTCATGTACTCAACTCTAAATGCATACACTAATAGGAAACAACGTGCCCTAGAAGAAGACAATAAAGCACGGGGGAGCTAGACTTACACCAGGAACGGGTTTACTTCAATATAGTCATTACTCTCCTCTCCATATGTACATTCACACTTCTATTTATGGCTTTCTGTGCATGCAAAGGCGAACTCGCCATGGCCAAAGAACAACAAAAAAGAAAATTGTGGCTCAAATATAAATCACAGGCAGGTCAGGAGTGTACTACGGTCACGGCCATAGAACTGCCGGAAACACCACCACCACCAACAACAACCTAAATATTCACTCGAAGCAAGGTCGGTAGGTCATACTTTGCAAATGCTGCTAACGTTCCAGGACTCTATATAATAGGATAACACTAGTTTATAATAACCCAGGTTACCTAGTCTAGTCTTTAAGCTTATACCCAGCTCTAGTTGACCCAGCCAAGGTCATCCTACAATTGGAAATATAATAATACAGTAATGCTAAGTTTTCTCTATCATATGTATTTCAGAGACGTGACGACGTGCCCACCCCTCGCAGACGAGAAAAAATACAAAATGCAACTATGCAGAATATGACGAAATATCGCTGCGACGGCTGGAGAACGGAATCAATGTCTATCACAACATATTTTATTACAACATACAACTCTATATTATACCATAACATTATATTATATCATATCCTAACAAATGCTTACTTAAGCAACTCCCAAATCTGCAAACAATATATTCATACATTGTACTTAAAACTCCGGCTTCATGGGCAAAAGCTTGCACGAAACGTATCTGAAAATAAATAATAAATAATAAAAATAATTATGGTATTCAATGAACCAAAGAGGAACTTGAGTTTGTTTTGTTATAAATGGGATGTCCTATTGCAAAGTTTAAGTGACATGTAAAATATAAATCATATATCCAGAGAAATCTTACTGCTGGGTTTTTTGGCGCTATACTTTTGATCGTCGCTTTCATTATCACTGTGGTAGTGTGGCGTTTTCAAAGTTCAAGGCCATTAAGTTTACCTATGCTTAGAAGTATCGAAAAGCAAATTTGGAGAAAAGGAAAATCAGATGGAGCAGATTGTCTGTGGCAGGTTTGTGGCAACACTAAAACTACCAAATAATGAAACTGCTGTAGAAATCATCGAAATATTACACGACGAATAACGTGTTTTCTTAGCATCAATGAATTTTTTGTTATGTATCGTTTTAATTGCTATTACTGTATTTGCATCTACACATAATACGTTCTTATTTTTCTTGTTGTCTAAAACGCTATTTTAATTATGTACTTTATGGATGCTTCGTAGAGGTAGTTTGTTGGTGGGTAAACAGTAGCCTATTGTCGGGTGCCGGCTAAACAGTAGCCTATTGCCGGGTATACAGTAGGTAATTGCCGGGTGCCGGGTAAACCGTTCCCGGGTGCCGGGTGAACAGTTGCTGGGTGCCGGGTAAACACCAACTCCTCACATTTTGTAATCATAATTTCTTTAACAGGCTGATAAATCCAATTTTAAGAAATATGTTCAATACTCATTTAGGGCCAAAAACAGTAATTTGGGGAAAATTTTGCTTATTGCTTAGACATGTGCGTTAATGCCTGATTCTGCGTACCTGAAACATATATATAAAAAAACTAATGAAGTATATTTACATGGAATAGTTTAACTGGTGCACCCTTTAAATACATAGGTATATATAATAACAAATCTTTTGCTGTTGAGCAACTTTACGGGCTTAGAAAATTTTCCCTGCTACAGCGGTTGCAGACTTGTAGATATTCCAGAAGTCTACAGAATTACATGTAAAGCTCCCAGTACTTTTTATCGACCTAACCCTGTAGTATATTATATATTTATCTTTAAACCATTTATACTCTAGTTAAGTTTCAGAAACAAACCGATTTCTAATAATTAAATTGAGAAATTATTGTCTAAGTAGCTGTAGGGTTTTATCCTTGACAACAATGGCAATAATAATGAGTACATAAATAATTAACATTATTTATTTTTCTGATTTTTGAAATATTTCGTGTTCAGGATTTCTTGACACTGAAGATGGAACTGTTATGGAGTAAATATGGGATGAAAGATCAAGTTCTTGCTCTAAAATAGCTAAAAAGAAATGTAGCTAGTTTTGGTGGAGATCCAAGCAAAGTTACAATTTTTAGGTCACAGCGCAGGAGGAGCATCTGTGACCTATCACATGATATCTCCAATGAGTGAAGGTATGAAATATGATATATTTAATTAAGATGTCAATATAGGTACTACTATTTATAATAAATCTTCCATTAACTACTAGGACTATTTCATCGAGTAATTGCTCTCAGTGGTGGTGCAGCAATTAGTCCATGGGCCAATATTCGAAAGCCTCGATACATTGGGTTCGATACATCGATCGGTTGGGAGCAAAATTGAACTACCCTACAGGGTCTACCAAAGAATTGTTCGATTGCCTCAAAATTAGAGATGCGAGTGAATTTTCGGAGCATCATTTTAGGGTAATTAATGTTTAGTAGAAAAATCTCTTTCTGTTATGCAGATATAAAATATATACTTTGGTTTGGCAATCATTGTAATAAATGATACAGCGCTGGAATCTGGATACCGCAATTCCGTTCGCCCCAACAAAAGAAAGTACTATGAAATTGAGCTCGTTAGACAACGAAGTATTTCTGGATCAAGATCCATATGGACTTTTAAAGAAAGGGAAGTTTGCCAAAGTATATGTTCTTTTGGGAATTGTGGAAGATGAAGGATTGGTGTACCATGCAGCAAGTGAGTCAAATGTATTATGGTATTTTGTTGCATTCGGTGAATTTGGAAAACATTTAAAATATATTTATCATGACTTGTTAGTTGTTTTGCAATCTGAGAGATTCACAAAAGATTTGGATGAAGATTGGAATCGAATTGCCTTTCACTGAAGAAGAACAAAATGAATTGAGTCGGAAAATTCGAAACTTTTATTTTGGAGACAAAAAGTTGGAATGGAAACAGCAAGGGAACTCGTCGAATGCTATTCCGATCGATGGTTTGCCCACAGTGTGAGGACTACTGCTATCCTTTTTGCCAACAAGAGCACAAAATAATCCCCAATTTTTACTTATCTTCTTAGGTATAGGGGTGAAAATTGTTCTCTAGATATGTTGGGAGTCAAAAATACATCCAGTGAGAACAATTTTCGTTATTTTGCTCTAAAGGTATAAACAAGAGATGCGAATCAGTGTATACTTATTTATTTTCAAGCAATTTTTGATAAAACACAAAGAAAAAACTCATCACATAAGTTATAGCATATTATAACAATATAATGACAATAGTAGTATGTAATGTAAAATATGTAAAATATATATTATGGCGTTAAATGTCCCGTTAATGAAATTGTCTCTTATGCGTTTATGAATTTTGCTTAATTTAATTTTTCAGGAATATTTTCGGGAGCGGCACATGCTGATGAATTGCAATTTTTATTCAATACAAAATATTTTCCAGAAACAGTAAGTAAACTTTCCGAAATATGGGCCGATTTCGCACGGTCTGGGTTAGTTGCACTACTACTATATGTACATTCACAAAATATTTCCGTTTATAAGTTTAAAAATTTCAATTAATATTTTCGTGCTTTTAGTAAATTGATCGTTGATGGGCAGGCGATGAAACCGTTGTCCCCCAATGTATGAATGAATGTATGGTAGGAACTTAATGAAAATCCGGTCGAGCTAGTGAAAGCTTCTTTCACAGAAAAAATGAATTTCTGGGATGGCATCCTAAAATACGATGTCGAAATTGCAAATAAAAAAATCGAGCTGTAAAGCTACATTATGTAAATCATACAAAGCAAGTTGAAGAGAAAAGACAAAAATATGTAAGTAAACATCCTGTAAGTAAGCTCCGTTTTCATTGATTGTTTTAAATGTACCCATAAATGATACCTTTTGCTGAATTTACAAAAGCTACAATATTCAACTATAGTTAGTTGGTCTATATAATTTGAAGGTAATGTAGCATAATGTACATAGGTATTAACTGGGGCCATTTTATAAATCGCTCATTTCATTTCCGGGGATCATTTAATAAACATGCTCTGACTTTTTAAAATATGTAGAATATTTATGTATAATAATTATCTTATGTGCTAGCAAGTTTATATGCCTACGTAGCTATTGATAATGAACCGTGGTACTTATTGCAAAAAAGGAGCTTGTGTAACCACCTTTTAAGAATTCCATTATTTGATCATGGTAGTTATTATGGTGATCATTCTCATGAAATCTAAAGGCGTCCCAGTCTGGGGCAAATTTATAGTTCTGAATCTGATGTCAACAGTCTTCCATCGATATCCCACTTTACAATTTAAAATTTTTGAGGGCGTCGCCCTAATTTTCTGGGGGCTTGGCCGGTCAGTGAAATTGTTGTATGGATGAATTTTTGAGGACGTAAGCTTTCCACCAATGCCTCATTTGCAATAGTTTCAATTTAAAATTTGTGGGAGTGGTCACAATTGCGGGGGAATGTGGTCGGTTGATCTCATTTTCCATACAGCTAATTCATGTAACCCCTGTAGGTAATATTGAAACTATGAAGAAACCGTTTATAGGCAAAGCAGGAAATAGCATTATTTCTACTCGCCAAATGCTTCCATTTCTATCATATAGAAATTGTTGTGCAAACATAATTAAAAATTATTTACCATCATTTTGAGTCATAATATGATATTAAAAACAAATTTTTGCACTTTAAAATTGGCCAAGTATTTATTCTTATCCATGAAATAGGTAGAGATGGCCAATTGTCCATTCCTACCTTAGCCATTTTGGCTACCTGTAGTGCTACTTTTATTTAGTTAAGAAAGCATGTACATGTATTAACTTCTCGCAACATTTGTTGATTTGCATTGCAGTAGAAAGGATTGTTGTACTCTACTGTACTAATTTATATGTCTGCATTACATGTATTTCATCGGCACATTGTAAAACACGGTGGATAGGGAAGGATTCCTTGCCTTGTACATAGTTGTGTATGTAATTGTACGTAAGATAGGGTGGTTGGATGGAGATAGTCGTTCGTACATCAAATACATAAGTAGTCAATACTCTACTTTGTGGTACAGATGCAGAGGAGGTAAAAGTAAAGGGTTACACTGTAGATGTAGTGTGTATGGTAACTACTACATAAATAGGTACCCCAACAACAAATGTAATGCACTATTGCACTATTTTAATGGATACCTCTTTTGCCTTGCCATGTGCCTCATCCCATCGCCCATAGGTAAACAGTCTGTCTCAAACCTAGGTTGAGAAAACAATAGTTCTTCTGAGCTCTGCTTCATTTTTTACATTGGAAGTGCTCTCTTCGTCTCCGGTATTCCTACTTCGTATTGTATGAAACTTGTAATTTCATGGAAAGGAACCCATTCGGTTTGAGTTCTTCATTCTCTCGTGTACTAAGTTAGTGACTTTACTGCTCATGTTACGGTTACGTACGTTTGTTAGCGACTATCTCAACTGAACTCCAGTTAAAAATTGCTAGTTGAGCTGAACCGAGCTCTGTTTGCTGCTGACACTGCTACTTTACGTTTAGAGTTAACAAGAGCCGGACCAAACCACAACACAACATAAAAATACATACCTACCAGTATACTGCAGTAAACACGTAACTGCATTCTGTACTGTGATCTTTGATCTTCAATTCAGACCAGACTCCTCTGACTTTCTGTCTCAACAGCTAGCTGTAAGATTTGTCATCACATTTCTACATGTAACATGAGATTCTATGACAGCATAATATCATAAATAAGTAACAGAACAGAGGAAAGTAGAGTCAAGTGTGTTTTTATGTGTTCCTTTCCTATTGTGTCTCGGATTCCATAAAAAGCAGAATCGCTTCTTCATATATTGAATATATACTACATAGAGTTGCATTTCATAACTACAATACCACAGCATCAAAGAACATCAAGATTTTACATAGTGTCACTCCTACTGCTCTTTTACTGCAGAGCATATAATATATACAGATATTGTAATAATAGTTACTTTTTATGTGAAAACCCTTGGTTTACTAAGTTTGTTGGATTTTAATTCATAATTTCATTGGAGGACGTAAACAAACAGAGCTGCAATAAAAGGTAGAGTAAAATATTTATGTAGCTAATTCCCATCAATAAATATGTTTATTCATAAATCATGATTACATTTTATATAACTAATGTAACAAAGAATAAGTAGGTACAATATTCTTGAGCTATTCTTCCCATGCAAAACTGCATGCAAAAATAAAGATAGTATCCCTCTCTTGTACTCTAACAATTATGTTAGCTGTCATGAGACTACCTAAGTACACTTTTACTTAAAATGAGTTATTAGTATTAGTATTTAATTCGTTTTCTAATTAGAATAGAGCAATAAAAAGATAATGTCACAATTTATAAGAGCACAGAAATATATTGTATAGTTGGCAGTTGGTATTAACATTTAAGTCCTAGCAATAACTTCAACAATTAGTACCCTTCACATTGAATTCATAACGTATTTCATAGTATATGTGCATACCCTGATGATTGTAGATACTGCACTGACATAAAATAGGCGAAGTTGGTTAACAGTAAATTAAGATAAGCCAAATGAACTTCAATCTCTCGGCATTATAACTTTTATAACAGACGGAAAGATATTAAGCAAACTATTCTATACATTTTAAACGCTTAAGCTTGGAAATATTTATCATATGATAAGTCTAAGAACATTAGCGTGTTTTATGTGTGACTTTAAAATCTATCTGATTCCTACATAGTACTTCAAGCCAATTATATTATAGATTAGCCTGTGACATCTGACATGTGTATGGTTTGTACAGTGTAAGGTACATACTACAACATAATATATAAGTATGCAATGCACTCTTCCCTTCTCTCTTGTTTTGTCAGTTAAGTTGTGGTTTTAGTTTCATTTCAACATGTTTGTCATATGAATACCAGAACACAGTCTAGCCAACAGAAGATTTTATTTTATGTACGTCTCAAGCTGGGTGAATGCTTTACTCAATTACTTGTAGTACATACTTACTTTAATATCTGCACATAAGAAATTAAGTTTCATAGCCCATAATATGTGTATACGCACAGTAAAAGTCATTCTTATGGCTATAAGCATAAAATTAACAGAAGCCGTTCCTAATTCAAACTATACATATAAAACAAAGTAATTAAAAAAGCAATTCATTATAGACATGAGAACTAACGTAAGGGAAGGAGCTATCAGTAGAATTGGTAACACACATTGCATTGCAAATGCGTTGCCACTGCTGTTTTAATATTTGCTTACAGTTGTACTTGTATTGTTGTACTACTGGGTACGGTAATAAATGTTGTGTAATATAAGAGAATATCACAGTAAATATGTCTACTTATAATATTGGTTAATAGCAACGTAGATAATCATGTAAGTCAACAAGACATGAAATCAACTAAACTCATCTTACTCATATTACATTACAATCTTATCGGATAGCAGCTATATAGATCTACCTACTTACAAATACTATCCAGTTACATTCTCAAAGTTTGCAAACACACATGTATACATAATGTACTGTAATATTTGTACGTACATCTATGTAAGTATTCATTAAGTTACATTAGTCTTCAGTACATACCTAAAAGTTCCACCTTCCACCTACGGCTACCACACAGAATAATATAACGACAAAACAAAGTTAAGAAAAGTGACCTTCTCATAATTATTAGTTAGGTGAATTACATTACAGTAATGTATTTACCGTGTAGGTAACTATATTAAATCTTGATGGTAAAGTATCTATAGGCAATTTTACTATAATAATATTCTACACTATGAAATAAATTGTAAATGAAATCCCACGACGTAAAGAAAACTGAATTGACTTTGAGTGGAGTTGACCTGATCCGAAGCAGAAACTGATAATAATAAAGCAGAATGGAAAATATATGTACTTATACATAAATGAATAAAAGTATATTAAAAGATTAGTTTCTTGTAACAGCAACTTATCAAAATAACATTAGAACTGACAAAGTTTACGATACGTAACAAACACGGCATCACATAGTATAACCAACCAGTAAGACGTATATTCTTACATGTACACCATAAATAAGATTAGACATTGACATTATTCACTAATAAGTACTACAAAATAATACAGTTGTGGCTTGGAAAGGAATATATACTTATCTCGCATACTATGTAATAAACAGATGGAAGATTCACATTTTACATCACTTTATATCCGATCACATCACATCATACAATGGAATGCAATCACATGAAAGTGCCTACTGCCTACTCTCGCTCGTCACAATAATTTAAATCCGAATGTAATGTAGTCCGTTTAGCTTTACCTTCCTTCTTACTTAAAGACTAGTTTGTGTTTGTCTGTTTGTGTAGGTTACATTTCGAGGTCTCTTTTCTAATTCATTTCACTCGATATGACAGAAAACACAGATACAAAGGATATGTCAGTGTTGTGTGATGTGATGTGACCTCCTCACCCTTTCATTTCAAATTATCTCTCAGTCTTTTACGATTATTCCCTCTCCGCTGGCTATATTCATACTGTTACTCTTCACAGGCAGTCACTCACTCACTCTTCCTTATAAATTATATTTCTAGATAGCAAGTATTTAGTTACAGTTTACAATTATATTAAGGCAGGGCAACTAAACTTATTTTATAATACAAATAGGTACATATAGCTGATTAGACCAATTAATGCAAATTGTCAAACTTTGATACGATACATTCACTAACATTCTATAAAGTATAAGCTTGGAAACTTACTGTAGATGTACATATGTACAATAAGTAATAAGCCTACTGAGTAAGTATAAAGTGAACTAGTAACAAATCGTGGAATGCTCATCTGCTCCCGTTTCTTTGCTCTAAGGACATCACAACTTCACTAGTCTAATTTACTATATATGTGTGGACTAGTACGTAGTAAATAAAATAAATACCCAGTTGCAAATTATACAGTCGTCTTTCTAACACACAAGCAACCTACACTGTAATGTAACCTTAGCCTCTTCTCTCTGGCATTATCACAGTAAATCAAAGCTAAAGGTGATTCTTCGTATGCCCAATCAACTGCCATTCCAATTTGTAAAATCCATCACATTTACAGATGTGCCAATTAATACAAAATGTTATTACATTTATAATTACTACCACTAGGTACTGTTACTGCATCATACCGATTCAATTATATTCAGGCTATTTCTTTGAGCCTTGCTGCCAAATCCAATGCACATTATATTACACAGTAATATAGGTGCAGTTGTCCTGCAGACAATATTATTTCATATTCACATTTGAGCATTTGCTAATTTTAGTTAATTATTTTTCAATGATATTATTGGCGATTTTACAAAGTCATAGAGACACGTAGTGTTGCAACATCATTTTCGTTAAAAATGCGGCCTTCTTACTATAGTAGTAATCTAATGTAAATAGGTGCATATAGTAAGTGTTTGTGTCTCACGTGTTCCAATCCTAATAAGCATATGGATATTTAGCATACTTTTGAACAATTCAAATAAGAAGGCAACCTAAAGCTACTAAACTATACTCATTAAATGACATTTAACTTGATATTGTAAAAAATTGAAAAGTGGTAAAGTTAAACCTGTAATATGAAATATACTTTTGCAGTATACAGATTACATAATATAACTTGAGTAGGGATTATTATACAGCACATAATGACTTCAATGCAAAATGCATCTAGGAAACTAACGTTATTGTCATGTACAAATAACATAATAAGTATTAGATATATTTTTCCGAGTTGATATTGTAAGTATTATTTTTCTTGTGATGTATAGATGTATATAGATGGTCATCAGTCTGTAAAGTCCGTTTGTCTCAGTCTCAGATCAAGCTCAAGTAAGTCATGTATGCAATAAGACTAAAGGCGTAGCATTTTCTGCAGCTACACTACATTAGATTTTTATGTTGCTACAATTACAACTAGCGATGATGATTGCATGTAATTTGGGGGATTTAAGTGTTTGTCAGATTTGAAAGTTAGCATTAACTTTACATTATAGAGTGACATTGAGTTGGATTACATTTTAGTACATATTTGAATTTTTCCAATGGCATGCCTTTAAATATGTAGATATCTCATATAGGGAGAGGATAATACAATTAGCAGACTAAAATACCTAGGCTTAGCTGTTATATGAGAATTTAAGTGTAATAACATGTGGTAGCTTAAAGCTAAGCGAATTAAATTGTCCTTAGCACTACTTAGCACTTGCCCCAATTTGAATGTAATGAAAACGTCTTCTTAGTTTGTCATGAGTTTTCCTTTGTATCTGAATTACTAATTATCTTTATCTCTGCCGGTTTGTGTGGTAAACATTGTATTGAGATTGCTCATTCATTGGGAGGTTCCTATATCCGTACATGTAGGCAGGCATTCTTATAGTAGTAGTATGCAATATAAATGCTAAATGCTCCACCAAATTGGCCATCAATCATGAATTTTACGCTGGATTCTTTTATCTCGTTCGTCGAATTTGACTTGGCATTGAGCTTGTTCTACTATGTAGTAAGAATAATTGATTTACCTTCCTTATGTGCTCTTGCCTCTATTATTAGACTTAAACTAGTTATATTAGTTTGGCTATAATATTGGCACACATGTTAGGTTCAGATTTCAAGACTAATATCCCAATGGAAGATAAACGTATTTATTTAGGTACATTGTACACACACATTGATATGGCAAAGGATATGCCATACCATACCATACCAGGTGTAGGCCGTTAGCCGGTTTTACGATTTATTTGTGTCAATCGATGGATCGATTTTTAGAATAATTCATGACTGTTTATCCCCAGGCACCTTACTTATCTGTGTGGACAGTTTTTGTTATTGTCCTTAAATGGAGGAAGGACGCCTTAATTGTGTCGCAACCTAATTCATGCAATGTGCATTAACAATAATAAAAGAGCAATTATCCAGAAGTCAAAATCTGCATTCTATTTTTCTCAAAATATTGGCGGCTCCTTCACGCCAACATAATAATATTTACAAATTCATAATATTCTATAATATAAAAAATAATAGATTCTACGTTGCAAATTCTCAGTAATGTGCTCTGTAAACAGTGAAATAAATATTACGTCGGCATTTATTGCAACAGTAGCATTCCCATAATGTCCCAATATAGGCATCAAGTTCAGCACAATATGCATTTTTTTCAACCTTATTGTACTTTTGTAAGTAGCCATTGATTTTTTATAAAGTGATATTAATTGGTTTTGTTAACCTTTACTATGTAAACGTCTGTCAAATAAAATCTAACAATAAGTAGCCTTATACAACTGTTTAGACAAGCCAGGGCAATATCAAACTTTAGAAATACTTTCACATCTCACGTTTTCCTCTCCAAATCATTCAGTCGAATCTGACAGCCAATGCAAAATCCAGATTACAGATTCGATATTCTAGTCAACTACGTATTGTTAGAATGCAATTTCACACTAAGAACTACATACACACATCATTACTAATAATAATTAAGTGTATACAACATTATCGTGTACTATACTTGATTTTATTCAATTTAGTACAATGTTGTAGTCCTCAATACGAAATCATATTCTAACTAATGTAAACAGTAGCAGCCCTGCTCAAATGTCATTGTTAAATTGAAATATAATTGGCAAAAGTGGTTGGTTATTGTTATCCTAAGAGTTTGCTATAAAGTTCTTTTTATGGATTTAACATTAACATGAAACTGTCATTTTTTTGTTTGACATATTTGGCAATGTATTCATTTCCAATTTGGTCAAGACACTCACACATCAGATCACATAGTGAAACTGGGTAATGGTAAATAGATAAATAGCGTAGGTATTTCTCCTACCTAATTCCATCTCATCAATACTATAAAATTGCAAAATATAACATTATACTATTCCATTGCGTTGGTAACTTAATTTTATTGTGGAAGCATCATTAAATTGTTAAGCAAGTGGGTATATATAACAATTAGAAATGACATTATAAAAGTTATAACAAAATTAATACAATATTTCTCTGTCGTAACGTACTATGTACATACAATGAGGATAATACAATTGCGAATGAGGATCAAAGTAAATACTGTAAAAATGTCAATTAAAAGTAATTTATTATAAATAGTTGGATGTAGTGTAATAATAGTGGTTGCATAACGTTTATATGTAAATTGTTCTAAACTCTTGCAGAAAAAATGAACTTGTCGACCAAGGATTTTAGAATTGACACTCTTGTGGCGAAATCAATAGTATGAATTATAAGTAAAGGAAATGTCTCCTTGAAGAATATATTTTCGTTGTGATGACAGCATACTTTGATAGCTACTGCTGTTGAGTTGATGTCATGTCAATAAGTATAAATATTTTAATGCCTAGGTACTTACTTTCTCATAAGTGCTTTAGTATGTTTCTAATTAAATCGTTTGTGTTTGCCTTTCTGCTTAAATGCAAAGCCTTGATTGCAATTATACTACATAACCTAATGCGTAATAAGCTGTTGGCTTTAATTCATATTGTAGCTTGTCACACTAACAACATTGTACCATGTTGTAACCACGGGGCAGTGAAAGTTCTTTTGTTATGAGCCATTTCGATCATGCATAATAAATATGGATAAAATATTAATAGGATCAACAAAATATGTAAGTTTAACATACCGCTAATCATCATAAATTTATTTTTAAAAGCGAGCTAAATATACACAACTATTTAAGCGCATTTGCTACTATCTACTGTAAATGTGGACCAGCTTATCTGGGAAATAAAATTATTCCTAGTAAATATGTAAACTCGTTGGTTATGACCCATAAAATGTAATGACCAACTGGAAGCCCGGAACTTATGTTCAGTATTACTAAGCCCGCGGTAACGTTTCACGTTTTTATCTGAAAGCTTTATTTACGATTATGATAGTTTGGCCCCGATAACTAACCTTACCAAATGCTTACTATAATATCCAGCACAACGTCAGCCTTCCTTAAAAGCATCCTGCGAGAAGACAATGAATATTGCTATATCAAACAAACAATCGGTGCTTGCAGTTTGTGATTAGAAAACTTAGAAATAATATCCGTGACTTTCGTTAGTAAGTTAAAAAGGACATGTCTATGTCTGTCCTTAAATACCTTTATATCTTTGTAAGTAATAATGCTTGAACAGGAATATTTAGGAATATGTGTCATATTAACTAAATGCTGAGGGATATAGTAAAATACACTACTACTAATGACAATGACACATGGATAATTTGTTATTTATGGTAGGCACCAACAAAACAAGTAAGTTTCCTTTATGTCGCATGATTTCTATTTTTGGTAGGTACCTTTTGCAGGTTTGCTGTCGTCAGAGAGCTATGTATGGTATTTTGTTTTTGGAATTCTTTGAAGTGTGAATACTAAACTAAAAATTATATGAAATATATTTACAACGTGTGAAATTAGCACTCCGCAGCATCTCTGTTTTGTAAATGACCTAACCCGAGGTGACATGCAATTAGTTTTATGTATTCTAGATAACAATGCATAATAAGCAGCAATGCTAATGCTGAACTTAAGTAAACAGAACACAAGACGACTTTGTACAAACACTATTATCGGATATATACATAAATTACCAAAACCAAACCAAAGCAAACATAATGCTTAACAATACAGAAAAAAGCAGTGAGTCATCGTCAAAGAATTGTCTCCCTTTTATTATCAGCCCAACCAGCAGTCAATGTGTACATAAGCAAATCCCATACTCAATTACAAATATATTATCCTTGAGAAGAAATATTATTGTTCTGGTCCAATTGTACCAAATTCTTCTCGTCTCCTGCTGTAACACAAAAATGAAAGTCGGAAAAATAATCCTTCCCATTATGTTTCCAATTACAACAGCAAAAAATTACGTGTGAAAGCAGAATTTCTGATTGAGATTGCTTAATTATAAGTAAAAGTAAACGTATATGTACGTTATATCTGTAATTAGATAACATGCAAGAATACTTATGTATAGATTAGTGAACTATTTCAATGCTACATGCCGCAATATATATTTTCTTTACTTCAGTCAGCATTTTTAATTAATGAATACATCAAATCTATATCAAAGACAGTACTACAGATAAGCCAGAGACAATCTTAATTCCCTGTGACATTGTGCCACATTACCATGTAATTTGTTTACATTAGCACGTAACGAAATAGTTAAGGTGAATTTTTCCATGCGTGTACATGTACTATGTACAGTGGGATACTTTTAACAAAGCTATCACATTTTAGCAGTGCATTCAAGTCAATAGATTAAGATTTGTGCCACCATGGGAGAAATCTCATTGCATATCTAATTCTAACTAAGCTCAGCTCCTGTACAGTGCTATAATATTTACAAATAAGATTAGAAAAAGACAATTTGCCTTGTATTCTATTGATAATATTTTATTACAGCTAAGGAAAATAAAGATATTATATTGTCTCCTTCTCTACTACTTATTTAAATGACAAGACAGGACGGCGAATCTAATGTTTATCCTCTAATTGTAACTGTGTCAAGAAATAGACAGATAAAGTACTACACCTGCCTGATTTGATATTATTATCTGTATGTGCATAATAAAATTCCTGCATAGGTGTTAATGATTGTTTAAAAATAAATATCTAAAGAGGTATTACGTGTAAGTGTGTACGTAGGTACGTATTTTGAATTTACTCTGCATTCTGAATATATAAAATAATAGA
>JAQFYC010001475.1:0-33874 GCA_034694165.1 Tomocerus mixtus | reverse complement strand
TTCCTACTTTTCAGACACGAACATATCGATTCCTTTGGGACCCCGGAGGTAGCAGATCGGTTGTTTCCCGTTGATGTCCCCGATAAAAAAAGTTTCCTCGTCTAATGTAACGGCATATTCGGCCGTATTACGTGCCAGATGCCCTTCGTACAGCTTGCTGCAGAAAATTTCCCTATCTTTTTTATTCTGCGCTTTGTGTGCATGAACTTCATACTTTTTCTTCACCACCCTCCCCAAATGTTGATGAATGATATTTTATATAGCCCCTTGGGGGACATTAAGCTTACATACAATTGCTGGTTGGCTCAAAGGGTTGACTGATGGGCTCATGCAGTCCACTTTTTTAATAAAGCCCATTTTTCGCATTTTGCGGGTACATATTGGGGGAGTGGTAGCAAGTCCCATTTGCTTTACCTGACAAAATCTTTCATCTGCCTTCACAATACGATACATTTTCGTCAATCCCATCCCTTTTCCATCCTTCTTCAAGTGCTGCTATGTGGCAAAAATACGAATACCCGCTTTGGAAAGCACTTTCACGTCCCCCTCCCCTTTGGGGTCCGTTCATTTGATCATCTCGCGAGACTGGAAGTTCCCACTTTCCGAATAGGTACTACTACTAATGCTCTTATTACAGTATAAAAATTGTTTTCGTACACTGTAAGTGTTTGGACTTTCTCTAATATTTGTCACTAAGCAATACATATTATAATTTGTTATTTATTATATGTACTAAAAATTGTATAATTGATAAGGAGAAAAGATATTTTCTCCTCAGTTCGTATCCGATCTCCGTAGTGTGATTATGGAAAAATTAGCTCAATGTACTTCTGATTCTGCCATTAATTACTTAAAATAAACATAATATTGAAACTGTAATGAGTGTTGCTAAAATCCTTACACAGGCATTACAAATTATTATTTGTAGTTTACAAAACACATTGATGCCTAAACTAATTGTACATCGTTTTTCATTCTTTGTTACTTTTCTGTTACGTGGCAGGGTTTAACATTTATAACAAGCATTCATCATTTAAAAAATTCGCAGTCCTTGCCAGTTAAAAAGTATAAATTTGAAAGCGCGAATGTCTATAAAAGTAAACCAAATACTGCTGACTGTTAGCATTTAAGCGGTTGTGCTTCCTGCGTGTGAGGTACTAGTTGCAAATCCTATAATGCAATGTATATAATGTACTAAAACAGAAATAAATGACTTTAATTAGGAAATAGGCGAGATGAGATATTACATTTGTATAAGTAGGGAATAAAAAATATTTATCCAGATCGATTCACCCGAGCCGGCTAATTGAATAAAAAATACTTTCTTTTCCTGTCAATAAAATAGCATAAGAAAGTAATTTCTGTTACCAATAATTAGATGAGAAAATTAATTATTATAGATAAACGTTAAAAGACTTAACTTTGATGAACTTTTAACCTTTTCATTGTGATCTTTGACCCATTAGCTAATGTCCGATTTTGACGAAGCCAAGTTTAATTAAATTGCCATTAAGTTGGGCTTTCGAATGGCGTCCAAATGTAGGGTTACGTAATTATACTAATACAGACAGATATAAGTAAAAGTACAACTTGCACTAGTTCAGATCGCTTCATGAATCAACATTCTAAGTATTCATAGTATATTTGCCATGATTTTTTTCTCACAGTGATTTCGATCTTACATACAAAAAAAAATTGGCTCGTATTCATGTTACATATTATATAGAACCTAATTAATATCTTTATCAATTGCCTATACATAAGTAATAAATATCGGAATTAGTATTCATGTACTAAAAGGTTGGTAACCAACTGAGCTATACAAAACACTAAACAGTACATGTGCAGCTTACTAACCAAAATATTTTAATAAACTGCAATAATATACATAATGCACAATGCACACGCACAGTTACAGAGTCCCTATACTACTAGTAGCTTTAACATACATAATATATACAAAATGCAACTGTCATTATATTGTTCATTTCAATGTCACTGTACTGTGGTGGCTGTTGCTTGTCTGCCCAGCAGTTTACGTTTACACAAAATCATTTTGAATGGTGCTTTATGACAATATTTAAATTTAAATGATTTTTACAGATTTTATTGTTTATAAAATAACTTATTTTGGAACAAAAGATGAAAATCAGCATATTGAGTCATTAAAGTCGGCAATTCTTCGTTATGATTTATAGGAGCAGCATCTTTCCTCCAAGACTTCTTATATTGGCTTGTACAAATCCATCTATAACAAAGACAGCTCATAAAAGTTAAAACACGAAAAACTACATTTATTAACTGTCCTAGACTTTGGCTTTTCTACTAAAAGAATACGTATATTACAATTATATTCTAACCTGAGTCAATATTATAAAAACTAAGCAGTTTTTGATCGTTTAATCTTTTGGCCCTGTAGTGCAAATTAACTTTAGAAAAATCTTGCCCCCTGTATTTGCCAAATTCTTCCTTGAGACGTTGGACAGTCCAGTCGGGAAATACAGGGATCTTATCCGTTTTCCCGTCTAAAGTCCTCACGTTAATCATTCGCCTTGTGTTCTCCTTAGGCTCCGTAGTTTCCATTTTGGTATATTTATAGCAAATCTGAAAACAAAAAAGAAATATGCACTAAATATAAAACAACAGAGCTTTTTACTCAAAGTAAAATACAAATAAAATTGTAACATACCGATACCGCTCTTATAAACACGATTTAATTCTATCTTATATCTGAGCAGAGTACATAGGTATACTATTTATACTAAATGATCGGAATAAAGTTTTTATCCCAAATGCCAATCTTGCATAATATTTCTACAATAAAAGATAAACACACATTGGCAACGTTGGCTGGTAAATACTTTTCAGAAGTCAACGAGATGACTAATATGCTTCACTGGATTGAGTTATAAAATATAAAGGATACATAATATATATCTTTACATGTACCTACATAATGACTGCACATACATTCATAAATCTAGGTGCTTGTATGATAAGAGAATAAACGATGATAATTATGACTTTGGCAAAGGTGATGTCCATTATAGAGGTATAATATATGCATTTTATTTTACCTGTTATGTTGTACCAAATATAATTATATAAACTTCGTACATTTTATACGCTATATATTATTTACACTAATGCAGGCAGAAACCTAGCGAAAAGAAAAGGCGAAGTCAGAAGTACCGAAGTTTCAAAACAAACAACAAATGGAGATATTAAATAAAGCGGTTGTTTTTAGGAGCCATCGGGGGGATCGCCTTGGAGTCATTAAGGGCATACTGTATGACGATAAGAGTCGAACGACCATTGCCACAATCCAACTTGTAAGATTTTACAATAAACGACGAATACTTTTTAAGAAACTAAGAATTAAAGATAACTTTTACCCTTTTAGGATAAATCAGAAAGAGAAGGGAAATCTGGACCCTTCAGTAGTATTTTAAAATCCCTGGGCATTGTCAAAGATAAGGACAAGCTAGTTCGCATACCTCTTAACTTACTCCATATCCTCTCAGATGTTGAAGTTTCAAAAGAAAAGAGTCATTCCAAAAATGCCTACACACCTTCCTCACCCGATGCACCACCAAATGTAATGGTGATTAAAGGTGTAGCGTTTCACACAATGACAACGAAACAAAGAGAAAGCTACAAAACCATTTTTAATCCCGGAGATCAAGTCATCTGGAATAAAACGTCAGAAGAAATGGGTTCTGCCAATCTAGGAACGGTATATTTACTTGCTCGGAACCAAGATATTCAGCACAATGTAAATATTCGAGCTTACGTCGATTTTGTAAGAATTAAATATTAAATTAAATAATAATAAAATTAAACCTTTCATCTATTTTATATATTTGCGTTTAATTAATTCTGATTCACTTTTTATAAGTAACTAATCCATTTTGGTTCTAATCATAAATTTTAGGATCAAAAGCTACCATCATTGTATAATGATGAGCAAATCAGCACTCTTCCTTCTGGTGAACAAGGAAAAATCTTCCGTTATTGTGTTCCTTATGAAGATTTAATGGGATTACAAGATTATTTGGCGTCCTTTCAGCAATTTTCTGAACAACCGACTACAGAAAACGCAAAATCGTCAAATGGGAAAGCGCAGAATGATGATAAGGGTACAAAATATCTTGATTTATATTTTCTCCACTTAATATAATGTTTGTTATTCCAGGGTTTATAAGGATCAGACATGTGACCGAGAGTTTCATGATATATTCCCTTTGTTTCGCTAAAATTTCGTTCTTGTTCAATATTTCGCGTCGTAATATATCAAGACGCAATAATTTAACTTGTCACGCATGAATGAGAAATATTTAGTGAATATATCTTTTTCATTTTCCTGATTTATTTCACGACAAATATTTCACATGGGAACCCTATCTTATTAAGGACTTTTCATATAATTGCTATAATTATTTGTCAAATGATGAAACATCTTCTTAACATATTGATGCATGCCTGAAGTTAAAAGCTTGCCAAATGTTACATTTGTTTATTTCGTAAGATAATAAAATACACTTTAATTGGAAAAAATATTTTCTTTGACACTAGGAAATGGAAATGAGGAGAGTTTAATAAACTTCGGAGAGAGCAATGTTGCTGGATCGTCGTCAGGTGAGTGGAAGGTTCAGCAATCCAAAAAGCACTCTTCACAGATTCAGAAGAAGAATGCTAACAAAAACAACAGCACTCAATTCCATACATCACACGCGAACACTGAGTATTCTTGGGGAAACAAGAAGTATTTTGCATTATGTTGTGCACGAAATAAGGTGGATTTAACAGGTCAGTCTTCAATGTTTATTTTACATTTAAAAGATTTTTCTGAGAAAATATTCCATTTGTAAAAAATAAGTTCACCTTTTTTTCCTTTTATAATTTAGACGACGATATCCCAATTCAGAGTACGGTAGCCTACTTGGCATACGAACGTGTATTCGGGAAAGTTTTATGGACAGGAAACGCGGCGCTTTATGCTCATCCGCACTTGGAAGCAACAACGTTTGTTCAAGTTGAATTTGTAAGTAATTTTTACGTTGATAAGAATTAATAGCAATAATAATAATAATATCTGCCTCAAATTGGGGAAAGCAATGAACAGATTGTGTCCCTGATTTTATTTATTTGACTAATATATTTTTCTTTTCTAGGAATCAAAAATATGGAATTCCATCGTTAGTATTGAGCATGCAAGCTATTGTGGCTATTTTTCCAGCTGCAGAGATAATAAACAGCTATTTATATCTGTCGAAGATTTGAAAGACATATCTCGGTTTAAAATATATCCAATAGAAAATACACACACGGAAGATTTAATAGAAGATTCCGACGAAGATGAAACAAAAGAAATTTCTACAGAAATTCCTTCACCTTTGTATTTGCCTTCGGTAATTCAGCGATTAAAAAAATCAGGTAGCTATAATTTCTTAACTTTTAATTTTCTTGTATAAGAACGTTAATGCTCTGTATTTACTTATTACAAATGTCACATTGATCTGCAAATGAAAAACTAAAACACTTTTCAAATGAACTTTTAAAATATCGATTTGTGGATTTGCAGATGAGTTCGGATTTCAAGGGTGCAATAATTCCTGTTACGCTGACACTACACTTTTTTCCCTTTTTGCCTTCACTGATGTATTTGATGATCATCTTCTAAAAAATGACTTACAAAGGCAGGAAGAAGACTCTGCCTCTAATTCAGATCAGCAATTAATTCATGCGAAAACGTTGCGAATCTTAAGGGAATACATTGTGGCTCCATTAAGGAAGAATTTTTTGGTGCAAAAAGACAGTGTGGCTCGCTTGCGTCGTGTTTTGGGGAATATTAACCCTGATTTCAAAAATAATCACATGGGTATGAAGGATCAACTCATTTTATAATTTTATGTGCAATTGTTCTTGCGTTGGTGTCTCGGAAGCTTTCAATTTTTGACAGTAATTTGACAGCAGCTTTATTTCAAAATATTCTTGCTATTCTTAGATAATTTTCATCATATTTTCGCTCTTTATTTGTACAAAAGTTCATTTAACTCAGTTTTCGAGATGCCTGAGTAAAATATCCATTAACTGCTGAATATGGTTTTGCCAAAAAATGTATTATTTTACTTAGACGCCGAAGATTTCATGCTTTGTCTTTTTGACACCGTTCTGGGTGTCCCACCTTTTTTCCAATATGACGAGGACAGCACGGATTACATTCATCAAATAATGTTGCCTTGTGAAGACTCTCCAACAATTGAAAATTGTATGGAGTTGCAACTTATGTTGCAAAACAGTTTTTTCACATCCCAAGTTCAATTAGATAAGATGCCTTTTCCTGGATTCATAATCAAACTCCCGGTATGCGATGGGAAATTGATGTGCAGTAAATATGTAATGCCTGGAATGGAACTTGAAATGACACACTTTCTGAAGGATCCCAAAGGTAGAAATCTGGTTTAAACAATCATGTCTACATTCAAGCCAATTAATTTTAATTAATTATTAAAATTTGTACAGGTAAAACTTCAATGGATTTATTATCTGTAATTTGCTTGCGAGATCACCATTTTACATGCTACATTAGGACTGCCGCTGATTGGGTGTTCTATGATTCTAATCCAAGTGGACAAAAGCCAAAGGTTTGTTTAAAAAAGAGAAAAATACTATAAAACTTTTAATAATTACAAAAATCAAGAAGTTTTTTGACAATTTTTGTGCATCAAATAACTTTCGTCTGGATATTTCTGAAAAATTTGATTATTAAACGCAGGTTATTAATCTTCCATTCCTAACCGAAGCTTTAGCGGAACTGAGCTCATATTTGTCTAAAACTTCAACATACAAGTCTAATCAAGCTTTTCGGAAGGAAGATGACAAGCATGCAAAACTTTTAATGTCAAGTGCCTACATTTGCATTTACATCTGATAATCTTTTGGCACTTTATTAAATTTATGTATCTTAAGGATAAATTACACTGTTAACAACAAAATTGTACTTGCGTTGATTTCCTAAACATTATCATAATAGTATACAATAGGGATAATACTTGCTCTAATCGTATACTATGTAAATATAGTTGAGATAATTGGATATAATTGAGGCTGTATTTATTATGGCAATTTGGTATTATTAGTCAGAATAAAATACAGATAATGAAATTATTGAAAAATACATTATCCTCCAATGTTTATGAATGTATTTTGAACAAACAACGTGATTACGTAGCCGTTGTACCGTACCCACTTTATAATTTCAAATTACGCATCAGAACTATGATCATTAAATATTTTCGAATAAAAGTATTTAGGTCAGGTAGTAAGTGAATTATTCAGAAAAGTGAAAGTTGACCTGTTAAAGATATTTCAATTTCTATAATTTTAGCCTTGTACCCATTGACCATTGAATTTTAATGAATATAATGGTTATTATCATGCAGCACTATATATACCAATTATCATAAGCATGTGCCAGATAATTAATATTCTTAATTGCTTAACCTGTGTATATTCAAACTGTACTGCTGTATTTTAAAGATATTTTTATTTTATATCAAACGCTGGTAAATATAGTTTATTAGCTTATGAACATATTTCTTTACTAAATTGCCTTAAATAACAATTTCGCTATTGATTGAATTAGTGGATTACTATTAACTTTGTGATTTGCTTGGTTTGCTAGTGTTGACTGATATTTATGTTAGTTAATCAATAATAAGAAGAAAGAATTGCAATTTCACAGATGCTCATGTTCCTCCCCAATTAAATTTATGTTTGCATTTTCCACAAACAACGTGATTGCAGCCAGTGAACTTGTGACAGATGTATGCACAATTTGGACACTTTTCGTATGTCCTATTGGCAAGTCCGGCCTAAGAAAACAAACCAAATATTTTATTACTATATGTACAAATACTACAAATAATTTTTCGGAATTAGATGATTTACTTGTATTTCGGCTTCGCTCAGGCGTTCCAGCCTTTGCTGCTCCAGTCTATTCAAACGATCTCTTCTCTCTTGGTCTTCTCTTTCCTGAAGTTCTCTTATAATCCTTAATCTTTCATTCTCTTCATCTTCAAGACGCTGCCAATATTCTTGGCACCCCGAATCGTGAATCACCTACATAGAATATTAGCAATTTGCATTGGATTTATTGACAAATGATTAACCGTTTTACAACCTGTTGTCTTCCATCATGGCCATTCTGATAACAATTAGAAATTAAGAATAACAATAATAGAAGTCATGTAATACCATATATCGCTTATTATTTTAGCTGATACAAAGAAATGCACCATTTATACACTTTTTTAAATTAACATATTTATTAACAAATATACCAACATAATGTTCATGTATACCAGTATGCCTAAGCTACTATAATTTAATTTCTCAATCTTAATAATTAGATTACATACCTTGCAACTAGTGCAATTTCGCTTACTACACTTTGGACACAGAAACTGAACACCACTTGCTCCATATTCATCATCCTCGACAAAAATCATATAGCCACAATTTGGAGTTCGGCAGTTGTAGATATTTGGAAGGGACTCCAAGCCTTTGATGGCAAGATCTTCATAGTGCTTCTTGTACTCTTCATTAGACGATAGCTGTTTTAATAAAATAATTCAAAATTAAATACAAATATTATACAATAATACAAAGTTGTGGTGTAATTAAAATAATAAAAAATTGAATGGAAAAGTACAAAAGTTATATTGCCGGAAAAAATATAAGAAGTGTGATATGTAATTAAACGTTTAATGTGTTGATAAAACGTACTAAAAATATTATTGCGATGAAAAAAAATAGTTTCTTACACTCCTCAGTTCCTTGGGCTTCAAAAATGAGTCACATTTGTAGTCATCCTCGATAAATGGGCAACCGACCTCAGGTGAGCCATCGGCGTGCTGAATATGACCTCTGAGACAATCCCTTGACAATTGGTCAATAAAAATTTTAGTTAGCGACGATTTCCATCTCTACTTATATTTAATGATTTCTGTTTAATTTTTTTAATTATTTTTAAGAGTCTGATTATTGTGATTAAACCAATATTAAGAAAAAAAATAAAACCTGCAAAAAGTATGAAGACAATCTTTAAGGATTACCCCTTCACCTATAGGGATACTATCTTCCCGGCAGATCATGCACGATATTTCCCTATTTGCTAGCCACAAGGGGAATTTGTCGATAATTCCAATCGCCTCCGAATAGGAGTGTCCAGCAATCATCTGCACTTTGATCATTGCGGCTACTTGACCCCAGGAGGTCTTCATTTCTTCCGATGTCAAAGGTCTTGATGATGCTTCTTCCAATTTGCTACTCATCTTACTACTGGAAACCTAAATATTCCAAGGGAAATCAATTTCAAAATAATATTTAATTATTTTTACTTTTGTACAATAAAGATGCAAGTTCAAAAAATAAAAAAGTCTTTACACAATCGTCAGAATCGTACGACTCGTCATCGTCTTCTTCTTCGTCATCTTCTTCGTCATAGCTATTGTTGCTAGTTTCGTCATCAAGTATTTCTTCTGAAAGTCCAGCTCCCGCTTCACCCAGTCGTAAACGAAAGTCTTGGAACACTTCTTCGCCTACAAACTGAAATATAAAATGCAGTTAATCCGTATAAATAATTTACATGAAATTGCCAATCTAATTTTAAGATTCGAAAATAAAATTCTTTACCGATTCGATTTCCTTGAGCGTGAAGTATCCCCGACATGTTGCCCCGTCCGGGTATTCGATGCAGCATCCTACTTCCCCTGATGTACTCATTTCCACTTTTGTCTTGATGCATTGACTGCAATAAGGACATCTTAATTAAATAGTTGGCAATTCTTATAGTATTTATAAATTACATTAATGTCCAAAACAACTTAAAACGGAAAAATTTATTTTATATGTAATTAGCTAACATATATAAAAAGACTTTAGTTTTTCAACTTACTAGCAGAATAAATGACAGCAATTAGATGTGCTCCCTCCCCCGCCCATTTCGCCTATATCAAAATTACACGAAGAACAGGACATGTTATCATTCTCGTCACTCATTGCAATAATTATTTCAATTTTCAATTGCCGGTCTTGTGCCTATGGAAAATGATAAAGTTTAATTAATTACGCCTATGATTAATAGTGAATGAGTCAATATTGGTTAAGTATAACTATACGGTTATTGGGGTATAGCAAAGGGTGCCGTTTTGTTTACAATAATAAACTTTATATTTTGCCACTATCTTCTACTTTTAAAATAATTAACGTATTTATTTATTTCAGGAATGGTTATTGGAATATTTTATATCTAATAAACAATATTCCGGTCCAGGCCGAATTTTTTTTAATATTTTTAATACAGTAATACAAAACTATAGATACTATATATTTACCTGCAGACGTCATTCACTTTATTATATTGTTGTTAAGCTAACAAGTTGCCAGAGTAGACAAACTTAAACCGATGAACGTTTAAAGTAAATTGTAATAAGTAAATATACGGCTAACTGTATTATTAGAAATGTCTAATGTCTATTATATAATATGCATCTTTTTATATCTTCATACTATATTTTTTGCACTTTGCAGTGTTTTGCGATTCCCTGTGTGCTTGAGATAAATATCCTTTTTCTGTCTGACGCATAGGAGATATAAATATATAGATAAGGCATGAGATCACATGAAACACGCAATACGGTTGGTCTCTCGCTCTCTGTAGTATTGTACGTAATAAAATATTACCCTTCATTCCATTATTATGCTATCGAAACCTATACTATAATATATTATACAAAATGCAAATAATCATTCATTAATATTATATTAGAGTGTGAACGCTATTAAGAAATGACTTGCAATGCACTAAACCCTCTCTGAAATTGGTATAAAATTATAATTCTTTCGTGCTTAAAGTAAGCTTATGCGCTATATAATCCGATAGCATGAATATTTTTCAAAAGCTTGTTTAATTTACGAAATTCTAATATAAATATCAATATGATGTATTTACCACACCAGAAATTGTATTTAGAAAAAAATGAAAAAAAAACAAAGCTCGCTATTCTACCTCGTAATGTAAATGTTTTTTAATTTATCTGTTGCAAAGTAATTAACATGACAGAATGATAATTAGCAGGCACACAATAGTATATTTAATTAAAGTAGGTAGTTTATAATTTTCTTGTTAAAAATGGTGCAAATATTAAGATTTTCTTAAAAATTCGGTAATCTGTGCTTTCTCCTCTTCACTATATCCCGTTAGATCCAAATTGGCCATATTCTGTTCAATATCTTCTAAATTCTCGATCCTTGCACTCATTTCGTTGTAATTAATATCGTCATCCTCCTCCTCTTCTGAATTGGACATTGCCACAAATTGCCGCACCGTTTTGTCATATAATTTTGGATCCCGAATGAATAGACCGTTAGCAACCCCATTTGCGGGGGAGTCTGGATTAGGATCCCCCAGTAGGGCCTGGATAGCACAAAGGACAGAGGAGACGTCATAGTCCGGAAGCCATTTATCCTGCTGTTCCAGAATATCCAGACAAATCTTCCCATCTGCGTAGACATTCGGATGATACATCTTTGAGAAGAACCAAACAACTGGAGCAATTTGAGGATACTCTGGAGAAAACTTGAGACGCAACCGGAATGTCCCCCCTTCAAAAGGAGTGTCCTCCGGTCCAGAAATAATTGCTCGCCAGTCTAGAATATTTGCTTCGGAAGGATGGGCGCTGATCCCCGGAGGGGGGTCCTTGATTATTTTGCGGAGATCTTGCTGCAGTCTTCTACTTGCTGTAACAGGTCCCGATTTCCTGGAAATTACATTTAATTTTCAGTAGATTTTTCCAATTATTTCCAATTTTATTATTTTTTAGTTAAACACGTCTTTAATGCCTTCTGTTATAGTTTATTACAATAATAGTAGGAATATTTCTTACTTTAGACGATCAAGAAAAGATGCCATAATTGGTTTTGATTTTTGCTTATTATTATTTAATTCTACAAAGTGAACGAGGATATTATGCAATACAAATTATTCGCAAGGAATAAAAGTTGAAATGAGAAGCACAAAACACATTCACATGCATAATCATTAATCATTCATATTGTAAGTACATGCTAATAAATAAAAATAACTTTGAAGGTGCAACTTTGATGATTAGATAATTAAAGTTTGTTTGAACTTGAACTCAGCTTATTGTGATTCACTATATTGCCTATTTGATAGGCAATATAATATTTGATTATTTCCATAGGTTTACTAATTATGCACGTGAGTGATAAATAATTTTGATATAATTAATATACAGCATGCGCAATTTATAAGTTAAGAGTATTGCCAGATTTACACGAAAATCATGCAAATGAAACTAGAGATGCAGGCGCTTAACATGCAGTATAATTCAGTGTCAATGTCAATGTATATATACGTACAAATACATTAAATAATAAACTAAATAAATATACTTTAAATAATACAATAGTTAGCTTACATGTCGTTATCTCTCTATACATTGTCTCTCTTTTGTAAAAAAGGGCTCTTGAAATGCAATTGCACTACGCAAAGGGTAATTGTACAAACAGAAGCATACACGTATTTGATTTTTACACGTATTTTCCAAAATAATTAATTAGTCTCATAAAAATTGTCAGAGCATTCATATATGTATGATTAATCATCTGTAAATTAAGAGTGGAAAATGAAACTACACATATTCTTGAAATAATGAATTTCTTTAGTTCAGTAACTTATACTTATAATGGATGTCGAGTATTATGCTAAATAATTCTATAATTGAGTATAAGTGTAGATGGATAAAATGTGATATTTATGAAAATGCTTAGTTGTATAATGCAGGAGTGAGATTGCAGCCCTGCTCTGCTCCTGCCTGATAGATAGTGTAACATTATGCAGGTAGATAACGTTCAATAACACATTGAGCAGGTGTAAGCAACTCGTTTTCGAGTGAAGTGGAATAAATGTCAAGTTTGTCTGTTTGCCCCAAATACTAACGATAATAGTATATTTAGTGAACATGTTTTTGATTATTTTGATTGTCAATGCTCCGAAGCAAGTAATTAATATTTAGAAAACTGTTCTGACATAAATATTTCATATAACACCACTGGCCTAAAGATAAACTCCTATTGTAATAAAATATCCACCAGGAAGTCAGAAAATAACTTTTAACAGTATTAAAAGTGTAGTGTAATTTAGTACTACAATTTAGAGCAAAAGTTTAGAGTTATTTGCACACTTGAAAATAAGCAATACTTCCTAGGAAAATATCTAGAAAAAATTATTAATGAGCAATTAAAGGATAATTGTTGCTTATACTTAGTTAGTGGCTTACTTTAAAACAAGAACTCGTCTGTTCAGGATTTATTGTCATATCATAACTAATAAATGTACATACATTATAATATAAGTTTAATATATAATATCGTTACTAAGTAGTATATTCAAAATTTATCATAAATTGGTTCATTGGTATTTAAATAAATACATTTCAAAATTTCAATTTGCTGATAAGAGATTTTGAGGTATGATTCTTTGTCCAAATATTTATTTCTCCGACTACTAATTGGGGAGAAACTCCAAGATTATAGTCGCCGAGTGTCCGAATTTTAAAGGAGGATGTATTTCGTCTTTTCCCTTATGGATTTGATTATCACTGTTAAATTAGTTAAATCAATATAATTGCAAAGAATTTTGAGTAGTCAATTAGTATTATATATAATTTTATACATTGCATTGTGTGTAGAAAAATTATTAACTACGTAAAAGTATGAAAGTAGAATGCAGCCACCCATGGATAGTTTTCACTTTTCATAAAAAATTCTTAAAAATTGAAAACATTTAAATAAGTTGAATTAACGAAAAGAATGAAAAAAATGCAATATAAATAAAATAACCGCCCTCAGCCCTCCTATTTTATCATTATTTTGATATTAAATTATTAGTTCTCAAAATTCAATCTTTTGTGTATGAATAAATAAATTAAAATCATTTTACTAATTTCAATTTTTTCACCTGAAAAATGAGAAAATATTATATACTCTATTTAATTTCATTATTTTCGCATATTTAATTTCAATACAAGTATTCCTCGTGCCATGTTCAGGTATGTAATGTAATGTTCCATGTTCCTATCTTTAAGAGTCTTTCTCGATCGCGTGTTCGTTGTTATAAATAATTCAACTTCGTTAACACCAACAAAACCTTCAGAAATGAAATGACTGACAAGTTTACGAACAAACTTATTTACACAACTGTAAAATGACATGTCTGGGGAAATAATGAGGTTACCTTTTAAAACCGACCTATACAGTCAACACTATAAACATTCTAACTGTCTCCCTGCTAGCTTTGGATAAAAATTAAGCACATGCTAAATAATAATTCCGTGCGATCATGAAATTCTTTCTGCTGTCGGAAATGATCGGAATGCTTTACATGTTAAAACCAACAGACATCAATATTAATCAATAATATTACAATACTTTTAATATTTTTCTACGCCGTACCTGTGGCAGAACAGGCTAAGTGTCAGTGTGACATCCAAAATGTAGTTAGTTTGTTCTTTTGTTTGTATGTAATCGATAAATCATACTTTTGTAAATGCAGTTGCACAAGAAGAGTATAAATCAATATCGACCGTAAGTAATCTTAAACAGTTATTTAATTTATATACACTTTTATTGGTAGTACGTATTTACGTATTAATTATAATTATATCAACTTTTTAAATATTTTATTACCTCAACTATAAATATTTTATAATCATATTTTATATTTGAGTAGGTATACGAAGGCGTTGTAACATTTTAAATTATTAGCCATGCAGGTGTGTTTCGTATTGTTTGCTTATTAGTATAATACATAATTATGCAAGTAAGTATCATACGTAGTATATAGGTACATTATTTATGCATACATTATTGCTAGTTCAAATTTGAGGACATGAAATCGAAGTTAAATATAAAATGGTATTTAAGATAATCTAATTTTAATTATGAAGAACAATAGCCGCTTATTTTATCGTAACGTGACACACTGTTTCGGTATTTACCACTTCCCACCGAAAATGTTTGGACGTTTCGAAATTATTTGGACTAATGCGAGAATGGGAAGGTTGTGAGTTGTGATGGCTAACGCTACATGTATTCTAATTTTCCGACAACCTTCCCATTATTCCCAATTTTCCCACCATGTGCCCCAAATAATGAACCACCAACCACCCCACAAGGGAAAGTTGTGAATATTACCACAATGGAACTAACACGTTACCATTAGTTATATTGTACCTTGAGGAACAATGACAATTAAACAGTAAACATTACATACTTAGTACTTACTAATTAACAAAAAATACGTTCTAATGTTTTGTACTGGCGATATGCAGATTAACAATTTTAATTTTTTGTATTTCCCTGTGTATGTTTATTGTATACTACAGCGTGCCATCTTCAGACAGTGGTTTAATGACTATGATCCTTGCCGAGAAGCGCTGTCGACTTGGGACAGTTCTTATTCTAATTGTGTGCTCACTTTTTGTTGGAAAATTTCTCTCAGGTGATTTGATTTATTATTGTCATATAAATAGCATATTGAATATTTTGCCCCAATTAACATCCAAGTGGAGCGTATGAATATCTATACGAGGCAGAAAGACCTTGATGCAATACTTACATTTATAATTTGATTTTTCACCTAATATTCAACATTCAAGATATTCCTAGATTACTGCAATGACTGGACGAAATATTACATTTTTCAGCTTTTAAGCGATGTAGTAAAAATATTGGGTGTAAGAATGATTACACAATTTATGAGTTAAATTTATGTTGAATCACTTCGCATTGTCCATGAGATTTACTAAAGGAATCTCATGATTAGTCTTCCTAGCATTTTCCACTGTATAATTTACTTTCTCTGAAGAAATATATTGTGCAATAATATTTTTTGTTTTCTTAAAGGGCCAAATAGTGGGGAATGTCCAGATCCCGTAAAACAGCGTCTTGCAGAAGCGAATGAAAATTGGTTACGAGGATTAGCCGCCAGAAAAACGTTGGAAAAAACGAAACCCCTTGATATTAAGGATCAATGGAGTTTCAACAGGGAAACATCTTTCTACGATTTCTTTTATCCAACCTTCGACTGTCCCCATACCGTTGAAAGAGTTGGAAATCCCGGAGACGGTGGAAAATGGCTTTGCGGAATTCGTCACATTGGAAAATACTCTCAGAAATCTCCGTGCGTTATCTATTCTTATGGAATCAGTGATGAAACAAGTTTTGAAGAAGATATCCTGGAAAGAACGAGCTGTTCCTTGTACATGTTTGACCACACCATCAATGTCAGTAATATAGATCTCCCGAGAAAACATCCAGGAAGAGCTTTCATAGAAAAGATTGGGTTGAATATTGAAGATCCACATAATGAAGAAAAATTACTGAGAACTCTGAAATCTCAGATGAAGAAAAATGGTCACGAATTCTTGGAAATCCTAAAGTTTGACGTTGAAGGGGCGGAAATCGCAGTTCTCAACAGTTTCAAGAAAGAGTTTCCAAGTGGGCTGCCTTTTGGTCAATTGGCAGTCGAGCTCCATTTGCTAGATGGATCAAATCCAGATTTCTACAAGATTTACAGTGACTGGATGGACAATATGGAAGATATGGGTCTGAGAGCTTTCAGGAACGAAATTAATTTATTGGCCCTCAAGCGAACACCCAGCCACAATCCAACCTACGTTGAATATTCGTTTATAAATGTAAAGGGTAATCATAATTTACTACATTCTTGAATAAAATGAATTTTTCGAAAAAGAAATGTTTGTAATTTATTTTAGTTGAGTACCTACTTTCATAAAACTTGATCATGAAAAAATGCTTGCTAGGTACGCATATAAATACTATCTACCACATTAATTATAATAAGATCCTTAGTTGCAATTTAATCTATTAAAATATATTTGATTAGAAATGTGTATTAATGTAAGACATCATTGCGTAGGAAATTCTTCCATGGAATTATGATTGCTAAATTATTCCTTTATCAATAATTTATTCTAATTTCAAGATAAAAATTGCGCTTTTTAAGGATATTCTTCAAAATTAGCCACATTTTTACCATAAGGCTTAAGAGAGATTTTTTAAAGATGTGTGCCAGGTATTGAATAGTTATAATTATTACCAGCGAAGCTGGATATGCTTTCGTAATGTCCGTCCGTCTGTCCCCAAACTTGGCATACATGTTCATTGGTGTAACAGGACGGACCGGTATGAGAATGGTCCAAATCGACATCCCCAAGGGGTACAGGGGGTACATCTTGTAAAATAAACTACTCTGTAGCTTTTAAACGGTTCAACCTTTTTGAATTGTGTTAACGGATTTCAATTCAAGGATAAATTTTACTTTCTCACAGTGCCCCAACTTATTGGGGCAATTTGAGATTTGACCAAAAACGGACTATATTATGTGGGACGATGTAAGATTCTAGCTTCGCTGGTCATTTATAGTGGTTAGTATCTAGTTTATTCATTTTGTTTTCTTATTTTTCTGCAACGACGTAAGGCAGGAGGTAAAACAACCCAAACTTTTCCTTTTTTTAAATAATACAAGTCAATTTAGATGAAAATTTTGCATGAAATTTGTAATGGCTATGTAATTATTATTATTTTGTTCCAGGACATTTAATGCTGGGCTTAGAAGGACGCTGGGTTCAGGTTCAGATTGAGGTAGTGTCTTTTGGGAATCGGTGTTCCGAGCCTGGGTTAGTTATTTCAGAAATATTGGGTAAAATAAACCTATCTGGTTCCGATTAGCGAATTAGTAAATAAAATAATTCCTAACAAAGATATCCTGGAGTATATACAAGAATTATATATACTTTATGGTCTGGATTCACAATATGCCATTTAGTTCAGTAGGAATATTTAGCAACGAAAGTATTTTATAATTTTTTTATTCTAACTAATTCTAACTTATAAACATATCATGTCAAATAAAAATACAGTTGTAAAAACGAGTCCTTACTGAAAGAACATCCATGCATCTCAAGAGTTTGTAAACCAATACAAATTAATTATATTAATATCAATGCAAAAGTAAGACTATTTTAGGGTGTTTAAGGTTTGGTTAAGTAGGTTAAGTTAGGTTAGGTTCTCCTCCTCATCAGATAGCACATTCACCTAGCACACTTTAATATCAATATTCTACAGACAGGTGATTAACAGATATGAGTGGTAAGGTAACTAACCCCGCGGAGGTAGAGTAGAAGCTTTGATCGTTTAGATTAAATTAAAGTATGTAAGATGTTAATTCACTTATAAATTGACATTACACACTTGGAACAAACAAATTTTTGTGAGGGAAATGACCTAAACCCTACGGGATATGTTGTGGTTTTAGCTCCGCCACCATTCATAACATTATCATTCACAATTGTTGTGCAGCGAAGGCGCATACGGTTACAATGGCCGCACCATTTACAAGCACTAAAATTGTCTTTTATAATTTTGGGCGTCTCCTCCGGAATGACAACTCGATTTCTGGAAAACAAAACCCTTATGTTTATTTAAAGATCAAAATAATTAATAAAATAGAGTTATGTTATAAACGACAGTGTATTGTGAGGCAATGTTTTTACCGACTAAAGTTCAAAGTGGAAATAGTTTCAATCGCCAATTCAAAGAGAGTAGGAAAATCTGATTTTTTTGGATTTTTTTTTGAAAATTTCGAATTCGATTTTCGTGCATTATTGTTTGAATTGATATTTTTAAAGCAATTATCCGAGACATCCAATTCGCTTAGCTTTAGAGCACAAACAGTAAATGGTACGAATTCCAGACGATTAGCGTTTACCTTCAGAGTCCTGTAAATTGAAGTATTTCAAAGTTAATATTATGGATTTTATTTATGGGTACGGAAATTAGTAAAAATTGTTTGAAATTGAAAATCACTCACAATAGGTTTTGGAGTTTATTTAAATGATACGGAAGAACTTCCAGCTGATTACGAGACACATCCAAAGTTGACAGGTTTCTGAGTTGAAGAATTGAAGAAGGCAGCATTTTTAACTAAAAGATAGTAAATTAACAAACATTACACCTATTTTACGTTTTACTATTTGTACCTATTACCTATAGCATATAAATCGTTCAAATAATATATTAGCTATACCTTATTTTCATTTAATTGAAGAGAAATTAAATTCTCAAATGGCTTTGCTAAGAATAAATCGTCCGGTATTACTTCGATCTCATTGTTTGACAACACTAATTTCACCAGAGAAGACTTGAGTCGCCGAAGCTAAAAATATAATTATGGTTTCAGATTAAAAGCGGTTTCACAGTTTCATTCTTTTATTATTAATTTCTTAAGCTGACAAGGTATACTTACCGGTTCAATTGATGTTATACAGTTACAACTTAAATCAAGTGTTTCCAGGTTGCTTAGCGGGAGAATTCTTGGATCAATTTCCTTCAGTTGAATATTACGTATCAAAACCCTCTCTACCAGAGGTGGGAATACCTTAGGACATTTTTTTCCTGCGTGGCAATTAAGTGTTTTTGGTACAGGGCGGGTTTTCTTTAAGGTGGAGACATCCATTTCAGAAATTGACATTTCCTCATGCTTTCGTTTAACTGGAGGATTGGATCCCAAATTATTTCTGGAGCTAGGAGCAAGCTGGGATGCTTCATCATTGTGACCAGCAGCTAACTGACTATTTTCACCAACAACAGAAGACACATTCACCGGTGATTTTATATACTCGACAAGCTGACTATGGAATTTCACCAATTCTTCCGGATCGCAGTTACTAATCATGATCATCCTATTTACATCCATTTCAATAGTTAGCATCCCTTCTGATATGAATCTGGTCCATAGGTTCTGAATATTTGAAACCTAAGATATAAAAGAACAAATGCCATAAATGACACATTTAATTCCCTATTTCATCATTATCAAAAATCATAAAACAACTTTGCTTCATAATTTTAATAGAATTAATTTTAACACAACAAACTGGAGGCTTACATTGTAACGCCGTCCATTAACATCCTTATTTGTAGAAACCAAAATCTGCACCAGTCCGCCAGGATTATTTATTAATTGGACAACTCCTTTCACAGCTCTTGAAGTCCATTTTTGTCCATTCAATACAGCCAGGAGCTTTGACAACTTCACCGAACATTGTAGTCTCATTTTTGGATCGGGATTTGACGGATTTGTATTTGTACAATATTAAGATAATTAGTTCTAGAAGACAAGCTTCTTCGGAATTAATAATTTTCAAAATCCTGATCTGTTTTCAGCTGTCGGTGACTTTTTAGCGTGTTTCTTTATTATTCTTACTTATCTTTCACTTTCTGTATTTTTGTTGTGTAGTGCGCTGCACACAGCAGTATAATAGTAGTGTCAGTTTTACCGCTGGACCGTTACAGTTATTAAATTTAAACAGAACAGGAAATTATTTTCGCGGTTTACAAATTGAATTACGCTCCAATTTAATATTGTCTACTACAGCACTACCGCCATTTAAGGGCAAGGGCACAAAGTCAAATGTGTCAAACTTTGCATAAAAATTGGTGCATTGCATTCGTGTGGAATACAAAATGATACGTGTAAGTGCAAAATAATCAGGAGATGAATGAAGATCATATTATAATATATTGTATGAATTCCGTCCGACTCCGAATAATGCAGATCCTGATCCAGTTTTCTCCAGGAATGAATGCAAACGGCTTAATGGCTAAAATGATAACTGATAACGTGATAACCAATGCAGCTTTATACTGCAAATGCAAAATGCTAGCATATACAGCTTAACTACTGTTACAAAGCATAAAACTCGCAAAAGGCTTACGATTTAAATACATTAAATGAACTACTTATTATCATCAAAGAGAGTACATTTTTTTTAAATATTCACATATATATTACATTTATCCTATTATTTACAATATTACATTACTTTTAGCGATATATACTAATTTTAGATATGTAATGTATTTTTTACGGTATGGCTTGATTATGATGATATGACTCTACTCTAAAATAAATGACCAAATTTGGGGAATTTCTGTGGCCCCATGTTTAGGGGGTACTCTTACTTCAGGGGATTTTCTGTGTACAATTGAAACTGCGTGCATTTAGGTTAAATGAGAAAATCCCATGCAATTTTTAACATAAAATCCTACAATGTATGCATTTTACATTACATTTTTCAATTTATTATTTATTTAATAATTAATAAAATTTTATATGATAGTGATGGAATTATTGCACCTTTGGGAAAAACTTTTCTCAAAGGTAGTATGGACTACGACTACAACATAATATTTAGTGGTTTAGTGGGCGAGTGCAGTTAAGGGATGTGTTCCAAGACGTCCTGGTGGTGAATCTCCTTTAACTTCTCCAACAATCTGGGTGATAGTTGCCCTGAATCTTTCTGCGGCTGCTCTGTCTTCCATGAATCTGGGGAAGGCAAGGGGGTCGGATTGTCCAGGATAGTCAAAAATGCTTCTAAATCCAGCTGGAACAGGAACGTCACGACGCACACTCCACATGTACCAATTTTCTGCCTGAGTCTTGGTGTCCAGGAACCAGCTAAGATACAATTTGGCAGCAGCGGGGTGTTTGGCATTTTTGAAGATGGCTGCACGTTGGGCCCATGAGACGAAGGGGTCCTTTTTGGGCAATACGAACTGGACGGGGGAAGTTTGTTTCAAAAGTCCGTCCGTGGTGAAAGTAGCGGCGAAAGTGCCATTCCAAACGAAATCTGAAGGGTATTGAGCCCCGCGGACGAAGGTGACATTGTTCTTGACGAAATCTTGGACCCATTGCCATCCGTACTTGTCAACGACTTGTTTGTACCAGAAAAGTACAGCATCATCGTCATTGGGGTAAGTTGAAACGATCTTTCCCTTGAATTCGGGTCGGAGGTAATCCTTGGCTTCAGTGGGCCACGTGGCATTATTGGGCAACAGATCCTTGTTGATATTGTTACTGAAGGCAACGACAAGGATCCCTTGGAAAAAACCATCAGCGTCCTTGAATTCGGGGTAGATGGCGTCCCAGCCTACTGGTTTGTATTGCAAGAGAGATCCTTGGGCCTTCCAGCGTGGGAAGTCTTGAAGGGTCTGCAATTGGACGACATCTGGAACCAAGGAGTTGGTCGCCAATTGTAAGTCGATTCTGGCATCTTGGTTTTTGCTGAAGTCGACAATCATTTCCATGGAAATGTTGGGGAACCGTTTCACAAAGGCATCCTTGAATCCGTCCAGTTGACCAGCTGAGTCACCTCCAGCGTAGACGATCAATTTCCCGCCTTCAGCGACAGCTGCCTTGTATAAATCGTCCAGAGAGCGTTTGTCAGCCTGGATAATTGGAATTGAGGATTGGGTGGTTGTTGTTTGCACTGGTCGAGTAGTGGTTGAATCCCAACCCCAACCGTTGCTTGCTTGATGGGAACACCCGCTTTGACCGCACTGGACATATCAATTAAGTATAATAATTATAACATCATTACAAATGATAATAGTACATTATAAGTGCTGAAGGACTAGTTTTGAATTTACCGGCACGGCTGTTGCGGTTGCTATTACAGCAAAGACGAGGGAGACTTTGAAGCTATTCATAGCGAGGCTAGGAAAATTCTTCGACTAGTTATTCTTGGAGAAACAACTGAAGAGTGAATGAAGATATCCAGAATTACATCCAGGTTTTATATGAACATTAATCCCCATTGTCGTCATCATGTATTTAAATAAAATTCCATCTGTTCAGAGGTTTTGCCAATATGCCCATCGGACGTAGAATGCGGTCACTTGTTGTGCTGTAGTAGTCTATACTCCCTCTCACTATATTATTTCAATATTCATAATTTATTACTATTTGTGCTAATCTTCCTACAATACCAAAACAGAGATTTTTATTGTAAGTATACACATAAAGAAAATGTTTTTATTATTGGTTTGCAAGATATATAGTTAAATAAAGGCAATGATTATATAATGTACAAAATATGGATCAGTTTTACTTATTCGTAATATATTTTGCTTCATGTAAGCATGGGGTTAGTGTTGGTTCATGGCCAGGGACACGAAAAATATGTTAACAATAACTTTATTGAGAACAAAATTGTCAAAGTGAGGTCATACTTTTTGTAGTTTATTGTACACTGATTATTGGCGTTTGTATCAAGTTTATCTGTTGTGTGTAGGAACAGCATTACTTATGTCATAATATGTATGTATGTGAAGCCAAAGCCAAGCCACCGGTGGAAAGTACGGTGTCATTGGCGTACAAATGACTCGTGGAAATATCATTCTGATTTTGGTCGACCCTTCCAACTAGAATATCACCCTTATGGATGGACCGACCGCTCAAGTTCAAGGAGTCGCCGCAAATACTTCTACTTGATTTGCCTTATTAAAATTGTAACGGGGCTCAAAAAATGGAGGGATTTGCTAGTAATAATTAATAATATTTTTGAATTTAATTATAATAGCAGTGCAGCATTTAAGCGACGGGACGCAGTCGGTGGTCACAGTCTACGACGGCTCTGGAGGGGAATATGACATGGTCATAGATCCACATAAAGTCGCACCAGCCACAATGGGTGAAGAAGGTCATAAAGAATGAGTTCAAACAAAAAATTCATCGCGGTAGTGTAAGGGATCTTAAGTCTACCGTCTCTACACCCATTTTATGGAGCAATATTTACAATTGTTACACGATGTGGAATTTTTTAATTATAATTGCCTTACTATCATATGCATACTAATTCCATACGTAATGTATTTAAATATACGACGCAATATGTGTTCCAAAAATAATCTAATCATTTCCTATTAATAAACAATATAACTGTTGTGGTGTGTTAATGTTAATTGCCAATTGACATTCCTCATGCAAATCAATAGTCACATAATTAATATTGACAATACATTGCAAAATGTAGGTCTGTAAACTATGTAAATTACACTGTAATTTTCCTACCTGTATTTTAACTGTTTACCAACTAAACTTAACTTAAGTACTACAATATGAGTAGGTTTTTTATGTAGTTATCGTTATTTAATTACGGTGCAGTGAAGTGTTTACGTTTATAATTATAAAAAGGGAAAAACACCAAATAAACTTGGTGATTCATTATTGCAATCATTTTATTGCGCACAATGTTTTCAAGCAGGAATTTTTTTGCTTGTGTAAGTAGTGTAATAATATAAAAGAGATGAGATCAATTAGTTCAATAATCAGTTCCGAAACAAAACACAGTGAGCTATAAGCAAATCTTCAAACCTTCCTCAACACTACTGCCTACTGCTAAAAAGTTCTACAAAGAATCAACACAGTAAAATAAAATAATAAACAAAAGTATTGTTTGCGTATTAAGAATACAATTTTTTGAACATAATTATTGCACACACAATACAATGAATAACATTGATTACGAATTTAACGACGAAAGGGTCGATTTGTACTGCAGGAGTACAAAATCTGTAAGTTGTTCATTATTTATGAATTTTTTGATGTACATTTAAAATGACGATGGGCAAATATTCTATGAACCTTAACCTAACTTAAATATTTCTTTGTGTATACAGCTTTTCAAAAAACCAGATCAATCGGCAAAGAGAGGCAAATCTGCGAGTATCGATTCTACAGCGTCTTCATCGTCAAATACATCTGCTGCAGCCTATATGTTTTCCACGTCACCACCCCGAAGGCCTTCTTTGACTTTGACATACGGTCGAGCCTCTTTTTCGCTAACCAGGTAGCCTACTCCTACTGGATAAGCAGAAATCCAGTACAACGATGCCCGTCTCCTATCCATTTATGATTATTCCTTATTCACATACTTAGTAGTTTGCTTTTAAACAATAAGTGTATTAAATTTTACATTAAATTATGAATTTTTACTTCTTTTGTAACAAATATTAATAAAACTACATAAATAATCCAGTACGTGTTTGTAAATAATTATTTAATCGATATTACACAGTAGTTTTACTCAAAATACTCATTTTAATATTGTTCTGCGAAATTATTACAATTTCCAGCAGGATACTGATATGCAGGTAATGCTAAAATTAACGAGATATGAATGATCTTAAGCATTTTATTGTAGGAACGAAGGTAAATTAACACTTTTATGAACAAATATAAAATCGGACGCCGTGGCTTGCATAATATCTGCGACCAATTTATATCCCTTGGATTCCACGAATATCCTTAGCTCCTCCTTCCCCTCTGGAACGTGATTCCATTCAATGCAGAATATCTAATAGTAAATAGAAGGTTTAAAAAAAAAGGTAAAAAGGTTTTGTACTTATAGATAAGCTGTTTTAAAAGGTAATGCAATAATATCACCTGCCTTGATTAATACTTTGTCAAATGGAATTGTCTTAAGTACATCCAGTTCTGCACCTTCAATATCTAATGTGAAGAAGTCCACTGTAGTCACACCGATTGCGGATAACACCGAAAACAAGGGAAAGCATGGCGTTTTTCTTACTTTGACATTATTTTGATTTCCGAGATATTTCAATATGGAACTGTGGGCGGGCCAGAAGCCGCCTTGGTTCACTTCTCCAAAGTTCACCTGGAAAAAACAATTTAATTGTAGTTAAAGTTTAAACAGGCCTTTAAATAACTTTTTGAGTTTCTACATCAAGAAAGGAAACATTTCGTTTTGATAACATAAACTTAAGAGGTATAATGCATTCCGAAATAATACAAAAAAATATAAGGGGATTTTTGCACCCATTATCATGTAAATGGCATATAAAGTCAATAAAATAGTTTAATACTGAACAAAAGTTGGGTGTACTAAATTGTTCCTCACCTTTGTATACTTTTTTAATAGTTTATCTACGCTACTACGTATTCACTATTGAATAACTTAGGTGTACATTGGCAAGCTAAACTAAAATATTGTAAAGTATTGCTAAATAAGTGGAAAGATTCCTATAAGCATTTCTCAGATTAAAAAGTAGATGAAAATTTATTCAAAGTAACGATATTGTTTCTTTTGTGAAAATTTATCATATCAATTTTAGATTATAGGTCCAGGGCTATACCTTTTTGCATGTAAATTCAACATATTATGATTTTTCCATTAAATAGAAGGAAAATCCTTTACACCGCAGCATTTTAAAGCGGAATGAGCTGTATTTCTATAGATTTATTTTACCAAATTATTTTATTTTACCAGTTGAGGGTGATTGACAGTTGATAGACAAATATTAGCAGTCCAAGCTTTTCTGTGTTTTGTAAGTAGTTTTTCATAACTTGCCACATTCGGTTCTGCAAGGAATCCTGTCCATCCAAAATCCCGTTCCAGAACTAAAGTGGTTGACAAACGTTCTCCATCCCAAGCTCCACATTCGACAAAAAATCCACCTTTCTAAAATATTTATACAAACGTACAACACAATAAAAATTCACAATCTCTTATAAGGCTGTATTAATAACTTCTTTGTAATGTATATTCAATCCACGGATTAATAATAAGCTCACCATATTATTGAAAATTGCCAAAACGTATTTATTTTGACCCTCCTGTTCTGACGGATCTCCAACCGGATCTTCTAGGTTATAAGGCTCTTTGGACGGTGGTCGTAAATGATGTTCTCTTAAGTAGTCCAAAAGTCTTGCATCATTTTGCGCTAACATTCGAGATTCGTCAAAAAGTTCGTCCTCAGATATTGTACGATTTTTTTCGATATCAATTTCATTGCTAATACTTCGAGAAAATTCATTTTTCAATCTATAACCAGAAAAGTGGAAAATCATTAATAACACTATAAAAGCACCAAGTGCTAGTGCTTGAACTTTCTGTGATCGAAAATTATTTTGTGCTAGCATGTTGGTAATGCCACAGAATTAAAACGTTAAAATTGGATTGCAATTGGAACGCAATTAAATGATGTAAATGGCAAAAAAGTTTTCCAGGCACATTACTACAATATCTATAATGAAATTCGCTCAACACTATTTAATTTGCACTAAACCATGCAAAAGTTTCAATTACCAATTATAGTATTTACCCAATAAACCTAATATTTTTGACAAGCGAAAAATAAGGCGGGGTTCCCGGTATGGAGTCTAAATATTGATATTACCGTGGGAAATGGAGTACTTATATAGATATTTTTAGTAAAGAATTGCTGAAAGAATTGTTACTAAATGTTATGTGAAAACTGAAATTCGAATATTCAAAATCTGTAAAGATTTAACTTTCATATACGACCAAAGCTGTTGAAGAAATTGGGTAAGCCCCCCTTAATTTTCTTTTCTAAATTGACAAAGTTTAATTTGTAAATAACATTGAATCGGCCCAAAAATAAGTATGTGGTATCATTTTCTATCAGCATTTTGATTTATCGGCTGCTGACACAGCACAGGTGTTCCACAAGGAGACGAAAATAGGTGATAAAAAGTTTTGTAAGTCCATAAAAATGTCAACCGTGATTTGAAGCAATTATTAGTTGAGTGATCCGACCTTGCTCGAGGTTAGGCGACATGTTGCATTCTATAATTTAATAAATTAAGTATTTCTTTCTATAAACAGGCAAAATTGAAACATTATTCTCACCAATTCCTAGGAATTTTGAATTTAATACAAAAAACAATTTACTTGGAGTAAAAATAGGAATAGCTGGAGAATATTGTGTCGTATGATATTTGTTGAACAATATAAATATTGGGAAAACTCGGAAGGTTTCTTACTCGGACTCATTAATCATTTCTACATTTCGCCATCGCTAAAACTGATATTTTATCTCAACCACTTGGTTATACTCATTTTGCATTGGTTAATTAATGCATAGGAGATACGTAAATGTTAAATAATCTTCCAATGCTTAATATTTTAACAAACGTTATATTATTCATTAAAATAACTCACCTTAACAATATTAAGTAAGGTTACCTTTTTTGATAGTTTCCTGATTTTATTGAATTACAAAATCAGACTACTGAGAAAAAGATGGAACATGACGGAGACGGAAGACATACTACAGTCTGCAAGTTTTATATTCAGAAGAGGACTTTCAATAATTTTACATTATTACATCTACTTGTATTGCTTACAATATATACTAATTATGTTTTAAAGTAGCATTGTGAAGTTATTATTATTTAAGTAAGGAAAAATATCTGAAATATGTTCCTAACAGTACATCCAATAATACATATTTGCATAAACATTCAACAATTCAGGAATACTAATATTGATTTTTATGTGAACATATGGATTTGAAGCAGTAACACCTTCTCTATTATTGTAATCCGCATAATATGTCTGTTTTTCCATGCTGCCAAAATTACCCTGAATATAAATAGTCGTAGAATAATTATCAAACAACCTAAAAGTAGCATTTAGTGAGAAATGACGAGGTTAACGGATTTGATCCCATTTAGTTCTAAATTAGGTCTTAAAACTCAATTTTATAATTGTATACACCCAAAATGGAGAATTACCCAAATAAATCTTCTAAAAAAGTTAACCAACGCCAGTTTTGTCTCCCATCTAATAATATATCAAAATTACGCTATGCATTTATTTGTCTTTTGTTTTTGTGTGGGATTTGTTACCTAACAGTGTACTTTAAATTATTTTCGCAGTTATATGTCCCTGTAATATCATCTTTGTCCTACTTAAACCTTGAGCCACCGATAATATACCATTATCCATTGTCCAATGAAGTTGAAACACAAAAAACTACTGAAAAACTAATGACGGAACGCGATTACGTACAGAAGGCGACAAAATATGTTTTAAATATTCCGCCAGTGCCCTATATTTATGGGGATGTGGCAGGTGGTCCGAAGTATTTGAAAAATAACACATGTGCTTTATTTCCACATATTTTCAGACTTAAATTTGATAACACTATCTGGCAGGTAACATTTTACAAGTCCATATTATCAAATTCGTAATATTGAATTCAGATGCCTAAATACCTACAAAATGCGCCCCCACCCAACTGTATTGCCAAAATATCCCTTTATAGCTGTACTCAGGAAAAACTTAAAGAAATTTTGTACTAAAAGTCGTTGTTTATTTAAAATTAATAAAAATATTGTCTTTCCCTTAATAGATCCAGAAGCAAACAAATTGGACGTTCTACTTGTTCACTGCTTTTTGGGATATCAGAAAATTGGAACCGTTTGAAAGTGGTCCCTCCATCCAAATCCTGGGGATGATGGACCGAACTGATGAAAACATGACGAAACATTTCTGTCAAGTATGGTTTGAAAATAAAACGGAACCGCTAATTACAGAAGTAAGTAAAATTGACAATGTTTTCATCATTATATTTGCACTGTACATTGTACACCGCACACAGGAAATCGTTCACACATGTCCATGTAATTTTATTATGTAAACAGATTAGTCACTATAGATATGTATGGAACAGAAAATGGGGAAATTACAAAGATGGCGAAATGCAGCCTTATCTTTTTAATTGCAGAATGCCACAAAGCTACAGTGGACAGGTAAGAAAGATAATTTTTGCAAATTAATAATAATACACAAAAGTATTTTAAAAGATAATGATTCTATCATTAAATTATAGATAACAGAAGAAATAAATTCCTTTTCAATGATTTATAATCCAAAATTGTCTTGTTAAGATAGATTCCTTTCTCTGTGTCACTGGTACCATCAGCTTGCACACACGCTACGAATAACTTACGAATTCATTTTGACAAGCCGAAAAGAAAGGAGATTTTTGGCGTTTGTGTTAAAGGGATGGATTTCATAACTCCGGATTGGTCCATCCGTCTCATTGAGTGGATTGAACTGCTCCTCATTTTGGGTGTACACAAAATATATTTCTATGATCTTGCAGTTCATCCAAATGTTCAGAAGGTGATCTGATCTGACTCACTAAATATTCAATATTTCTTTATCCTAATTTCATTCAAATTTGTCTTTCCTCTGCAGGTTTTCAAATATTATCAGGACCTGAAGAAAATTGAGGTGTATCCTTTGACGCATCCAGGAGGTGTTCCAAATGAACCTAATTTAAGACATGCTTATTTGAAAAGACAGGTAAAATTGTAAAAATTCATTTTTAACCAAAAGGTGGGGAATTTTCGAAAATTAATTTCAACAAATTTAACAAGATTTTTGTTTGATAGCTAACAATCAAACGACAGCATGAACTGATACCATACAACGATTGTCTATACCGAAATATGTACAAATATGAGTACATTTCCTTATTAGATATTGATGAGGTAAGGCAGGAATTAAGACTAATTATTAACAAGGTTGGATTGCTGAGACTATAGTTTAAATGGAAAACTTGTCTACCCAGAAAAATATATACCTAACATATTAGCTTCAAGAAATTATTGACAAAACTTTAACTATTAATTTAAAAAATTTAAATATTATTAAATAAAATTTAAAAAAATGCAAATCTGTTTTCGGCAAGGAAGAATTCTCTTAAATTGGCAAATATTTATGTTACAAATTAAAAATTCTGGTGATAAACACATAATATAAAGGTTATATTATGCAATAATGCAGAGGCAGTCTCAAGGTTCCCCATGATATATTATTATGAATAGGTACTTTTCCCAATATATGATTTTATGGCAGTAAATTACTTTAAACCCACCTTAAAATTATACAATCTACTTATTTCTTTATCATTTTTGTTTCAATAATTTTAATAACTGACAATATAATCTGTAATCAATGGGAAAAGCAGTGACAATTTTCCAAATTAAAAGACCTAATTACTAAATTATATAAATGCTAACGATAAATGTAATTATGTTAATGTTGCTTTTCCTTATTCCAGATTATTATTCCTCATAACGGAATGTCATCTTGGTACGAATTATTGACATTTTTGCAATCCACAACTGAAAATCAGGAGACCTCGAATTTTCTCTTCGGGAATGTGTTCTTTACCGGGGTCGATGAAACATATCCAAAAAAAGATCGTCAAAATATCCCTCACTATATGTACATGCTACAGGTTGGGACATCCTAGTCATTTCGAACTACCTTTATGCTCCAGGGGGTTAATTTTTCATTCAAAATTTTCAATTAATTTGTCATTACAGCACACAACAAGAAATAGTAAAGAGGTCGGGCGAGGAAGTGGAGTAAAATGTTTCCTTCGTCCAGAAAACATCCTGACAATGCACAACCATTGGCCAACGGGGTGTGTAAAACCTTGTGCAAAAGTATTTGCCAATCTGACAGACGGATTTTTGCACCACTACAGAACAAGAGACGCAGGAGGGATCATCAGTAAAGGGAATGAGACAATAACTTACGATGTTGACGAAACTTTGTGGAAATGGAAAGATCAACTGATTTTAAAAACTAATAAAGCCTTGACAGATTTGGGGTTAATTCCTTAACAAAGCTTATCTATCAAATGGAGGCTTCATTAAAATTGTACTTAATAGTTATACTAATTTTCACTTCATTTAGCTAACACAATTCCAGAAACCGGCATATAAGTTCCGATTCCGATATAACTTGGCATTGATTTCTGGAATTTGTTGATCTTTACACAAGTGAAATCCTTGTCTCTATGCGAGGAACCAAGATAGTGCACATTTGGTATAATTAGCTTTTCAACCTTGTAAGAAACAAACAATTACCTTTCCCACCCGTTTCCTCCCCAATAAATTCTCGCTCAGGCATTGCATTGGTGAAAGCCTCTAGCAAACACGCAAAAATTCATCCTCAGTAAAAATTGCACTACTTCCAGACCCTTCACTAGCAGTCCAAAAATCATGAGTAAAATCACAAAGCTGTGACACGAATCTGTTCATTCCTATAAATATTACATTTCCACCATACTTGAAAACCCAAATGTTTTAATAGAATTTATTTTCCCCTTTTTATATAGAAGCTTGTCTCATTTATAAGAATACTGTGTCTTTCTGTCTGTCCCTTTATTTATGGCATGGCATAACTCAAAAGCGGTTTGAGGTATTGACTAGATTGAGCAATATGAGATCTCCTGCAAATTCAACTCAATCACAACGGTTTCGGTTTCTTTTATAAGCTGTTATCTACACGTAAATAAATTATCATTACCACTCCATTGTTACAGCTGCTTACCACAGTTTATTTGTATCTTGTTTTCCTCTATCAAAGGATTTTCTTTTAAGACTTTTATAGTTATTTTACCAATGTCTGCTTATATTCAATTAGGCAGAACCTTTTAACAAGCTGTAATGCAAACGTGTTGACTTTTCATTATTCTTTCAATCGTAATTCCATCTCTATTGGGTAGGGAATAGATTTTCCATGTACGTCATTAAAATACAATTAAATAGAAAATTTGACGCCTAATTCGGCTCATAATTAACAAAAGCATTGAGCTTATTGCTCTGCAACCCTAAAAGTGTTTAACATGTAAAACTCGATGTTGTTAGAGTTAGAGGTAATTAATGCAAGTATGCCCTTATGAAAAGCAGGATTTTATTTTTAGATTGCTACAAGTATTTTACCGATTGGTTTCCTCGGTTGTCATTCTTCTAATTCTATTTGGAAGGGAAACTTGATTTTCCACTGTGCAATACAAAATAAATGAAATAGACGATTTCGCACCGCCTATTTCAGTTCATAATTAATAAATCATGTAACATCAAACAATACTTTACATAATTTTTTTTATCTTACCATTGCATCTATGAAAATATAACATGGACTCCACTTACATTCAAAAAGAGCGGAAATAATATGACAGAAATATTACTTTAGAACTAAATAAGTATTTGAAATGCTACAAAATGGGCCTGTATAGTTATCATTAGATACACAGGTGTTTTGGTTTACAATAAATAAAGTTAAGTGCCTAGGAGTTACTGCTATAAGCTAAGTACGTAGTAGCTTGCCATGATATGTAATAAAATGAATATAATTCGTTAGCCACTGCTTTAGAGCTCAAGGATTGTTTGTAGCAAAATTAAGAGATTACGCCATTACATACAAGATCAATGGATGTCAAGTAAGTTTCTTTGTGTTTGAGTAGTGCAGATAAGACATTAATAATTTAATTTACATAATGAATAATAATAATGATCAACGGGCTTTGTTTATTCCACAAATGTACATCGCAGTTCCATGATTCTACATCGCAGAAGGACTCTTCTTATTTTATGTATTTAGGTCGAGTGATTGTGCTGTTAGGTCGCTTTCGACTTCATTATTCTTTATAATATAAATATAATAATACTTTGTATAATGATGAATGCATCTTTCCCAATAATAAAAAATATGATTGATTTTCTTATATCTAGCATCTCCAAATTCATTCCTACGCAAAAAATTCGATATTATTGCAACTTATTATAGAAGAGGAGAATATTATTGTCGTTCACCCGATTTTTATTAACTCTAGAAACTATAACTGATCAGAACACAGGAGTCTAACGACTTGGCCTGCTCCTTAATAGTAAACAATAAAATTTTAAATAGGCAAAATTGTATAAGCATTTATTATCAGCATTTTGTTTTCAACACCGTTACATTACTTAATTCATTTATCATGTTTCCCGGTTTATATCTTCGATTAATTGGAACAGAAAAACAGACAGGCTTAATAGACGCCAGTACGCCAGCTACATTTACATTAATTAATCAGTGACTGCTTTTAAGGAAAGCTTCAATATTTAAAAGCACCTACTCTCAATTGTGAATAGTATGCTGAAGAATTGAGACCTGCGAAAGAATTGTTAGTTTAAATAAATATTTTTAAACATGATTTCTAAAGCAATGTTAACTGCTTTTGGAATATTCGTAAATTTTGGAGCCTTCTGTAATTTTACTCCGTTTCGGTGGAACTACAAAAATCA
>JAQFYC010001474.1:0-34020 GCA_034694165.1 Tomocerus mixtus | reverse complement strand
TTTTTAATATCGATATCCCTTTTATTTTCTTGCAGACTCTACCCAAGAAAAATGGCACATAGTTGCGGAGGAGGCTGTAATGGGGACCACACTCACCACGATGATTCTCCTGAAATGGGAATAGAGTATAGTTTGTACTCTAAAATTGACAAAGAGAACTTGACATGTCTCAATGAAAGAGTGGATGGCACTGCGAAATCTATTTTCAAACCTTGGGAGACTCGCCTCAACTTTGACACAGTAACCATGAAATATGAAACATCATGTTATGAATTACATTTACAAATGCTTTTTAAATCCGCGAAGCTAATCAGCTTAGGTAAACCCGTAAATCGTTTCTTATTTATCTAGATGGTTGAAAGTGATGTGGATGAAGAACTTCTCTTTAATATACCGTAAGTAATTAACTCAATTAAGAGATAGTAAATAATTTTTATATATTCTTCTGAATTTTTGCTTCAAAAATTCCACATATTGGTAAAGTTCAAAGCAGACCCTATAAATTGAGGTCTGTATGGCAGAAAATTAACTTTACTTCACTTTTTTAAAGCGAGCCAGGCTGTTAGGCTAATTTTCTTAATCTCCCCACTCTGGGCCTAGGGATGAGGATTATTTTTATTTTCTCTTGGGTCCGCTTTCCTTTACACCAATTTTATCTTTTGTCTATTCAGATTTACGGGGAACATCAAACTTAAAGGTATCATTATTGTGGCTCCTGATGATGACTGCCATCCGGGACGAATGCGCTTGTAAGTTTAATATTTTTGACATTATTTTTAATCCCCTTTCAAAAGGAATTTTTGATTTTCTCCTAAAATGCTGTATAACCTTATTTTAGGTTCAAAAATAGACCACATATGACCTTTGATGACACTAGATGTGAGGCTATTCAAGAATTTGAACTTCATAGAGATCCAACAGGACTTCTCGAATATCCAACCAAGTATGCATATTTTTTCTATACTTTTCCTGCATTGGGTGCATAGAATTTATATTAGCTGATTTGACTTTTATAGTCGTAATATTAACTACTCCTACTTACGTTATACTCCTTAGTTAATAAATTTTTAATTTTATATTATATTGCATTTTCCAGGCCAGTCCAGTTTTCGTCCGTGAGCCACCTTAGCATTCATTTTCCAACGAATTTTGGAAATGACACGACCACTGTTTGTTACATCGGTTTACGGGGAGAGTGGACACCGCCTCAACGGAAAGAAATTGCGATTGCAAATTATGAGTTGCGGCCTAACGTAGCCGATCATCCTAACAGGGTTTGGGAACAAGTGTCTCGAGAAGTCCAGTAAAAATTAGCAAAGTGTTTTAATATATACATACTTTTAATGAAACAACAATATAGTTTAGAGCTCATTGCGGTAAAACTGTACCAAAACGGAATCTTTGTATCATTCACACAATTTCACTTTAAAATTACAACTGTTCGTTCACGGTAAACTAGGAAGGTATATTTCTATGTAAAAAGCTGATATGATATTAATATCATGTATGATTTGATTCTAAATCTAACATTATATAAATGATTAGAAACAATAAATACTCCTCCCCAATAAATTCGGCAGTTACACAAAAATTCATAGCCAAATATTAATTAGCACTTTAACACTTATCAGTAACTATCATAATTTACTCTTCATTTTCACAGTTTTAGACGCTTCACATCCTCCGACCGAAAATCAGACCTGCAACCAAAAAAATACACTTCAGAAGTTCATTCATAAAATTTTAATTCGTTCAATAACTGCATTAATTTCCACTTTTCCTATGTCACTGGCGATCTATAGTCAGAGGCGAAATACTTTTTATCGGTCCAGAAATATTTGTTTAGTCGCCATTAGATTATAAATTGTGCCAATCATTCAAAATCAACCAAGAAAAAGTTAGGAACCCCGAAGAGATGTAGGTAAAGAAAGTGAATTACCTAAGCGCAAGTATCTGTCTGACTTCTTGAGCAGTTAGCCGCCATGTGACCGGTCCCTTGCCCCAATAATCCGAAACCTCTGATACCTTTTCCAGTGTTAAGAGGATAGTGATTTGAGTAAGGCGTGCGAATTTATCTCTCACTGACCAGGTAGTTGAACTGGTGAGGTAGCCCACTAATATTCTCAGCTCTTTGTCAAATTGCAATCCACCAATCTGAAATCATATCATTTGTCATTAAACATAGGGAAATACTAATTGGAGAAGAGAAATTTGCTAATTTTTTACTCACTCGATTAAATCTAGCTTTCAGTAACACTTTTTCCATCTGTAATGATATTTCAGTGGTTACCATTGAAATGAAAGCTTCGTAAGTACTCGGAGATAAACATATTTTAAAAGATTTAAAGAAGGCGTCCAAATCAGTTATTAACGTTTGCATAGGTACACTATCGTCAGTAAACTCGTCTTCCTCTAGTTCATATGTATTTCGCTGAAATCAATCAGAAACATATGCTTGAAACAGAAATGAATATTAAATTAAGTATTTGGCATAGTTCTTCAGTAAATGACTCACGCTGTTGAAAAATGCATCAAGCCATGGCTTGACACGAGGTTTCACTGCACTGGATTTTAGCTGAGAAAATCCGAACTCGGAAACAGATTTTAATCGGATGTTAACTGAAGCCAACCCAGAGAGACAGCTGGAAATTTTTTCTTTTTCGTAGTGACTAACATTTGATCCAAGTGATTCGTTTATGGAACCGTCAAGAGAATTTTTCAAAGATGTAACATATTCCATACTTATGTCCGTATTGTTTAGATAAGCCTGTAAAAAATAATAAAAACAAAATAAAAAATAATTTTTACAACTCAAGAATTTACAAGTAACTACATACAAATATAAATAAAATTACCACAAACTGAGTTCTGTTTTTCTCAATATCGGAACTCTGGATTTTCCCATGTTGGAAAGAAGACTGGAGAACACGAGCAAGATCCAAGTAGCCGCTTGGAAAACCTATTCAACAATATTTTTATTTTTATATTAAATATCACTAGCTAAAATGTCCTTTTCAGATATTCAGTTTTGCAGAAAACTTTAAAAAAAGAAAATATAACCTTGTCTTAGCTGATTTAATAGCAAGTCTGCAAAATCGGATTCAAGAATTCCGCAAGCATTATTTATAACAGCACATACACCATCAACGCTTTGGCTGGACAAACTTCTTCGTATGCATTTTTTCACAATGAAGAATACATCGTCAGTCATACTGGAAAGGACGAAACTATCTTCCCCAGACGCTTCTATTAGGCTATCCATTTCTACTGCCTGTAAATAAATTCAGAATATATTAGAGAGGAATGTATAAAGATGGATGCTAAAATGCGTCACAATTTCCAAATCTTACTTTTTGAACACTTTGGGCCATAAAAAACTGTTCCAATAGAATATACTGTCCCAAAAGTACTTGCATGGTACGGAATGTTTCACTGTCTTTTAGCAGTCGGTCCAAACTTGTGAGTTTTTGACTCTTTTCTGCTTCGTCAGTTATAGAAACGTCTATGTCCGCCTAGAATAACGAAAAAGTAAATCCGTTGCTGGTGAAAACTAATCTTAGAATAAAACTAAAATTAAACAATTAATCAATTTACCACAACACGACGACGAACAAACCGGGAATACAATTCAGTTCTAGCATTCAGTAAGGTCAGTTCACTTAGTACCAAGTCCACGTCTTTTGGATTAATTTTTAATTCCCCGTTTTGGTTCATGAAGGAAGACACCAAATGAACTTTCTTACTAAACTCCCTACTTTTGCGAAATTCTTCGATAATCATTTTGGCTTGATAGTCGCACTCTTTCTGAAGATATTCCATTACGGATAGCATTCTTCCTGGTCCTGTATTCAGCAAAAGGATAAAAGAAAAGTTGTATTACAAAAGTTCCAAGTGAAGCAAAGAGTTAAAAATTTCATTAATTTATTATGCTTACCATAATAAGTTTCTATTAAGGGCTGGTGAATTTCGACTATACGAGCAATTCCTTCGAATAAAAGTGTTAATGTATCGGCATAAATTACACTAGCTCTTTTATCCGCTTCTTTGGTTATTTTAGCCTCATTTAGGTTTTTCTGCGAGCTGTCACGGAGCTGGCAATTTTAAATACAAAATATAAATGAAAACATTCTTATTCCTGGGTAAAACGGCATAATAAAAATTCTTTCGCTGTGTGGCATACTTTTGAAGAAAGATAATTAGTAAAGCGACGAAGGCCGTCATCGTGCATATTTAGTAATGGGAAAATTTTGAAAAATCGTTCCACCGAAGCCAAATCTTCGTCTCTAACGGCTTCGTCAAATTTACCACTGACAACTCTTTTAAGTTGATCTTCTGCATCATGTAACTTGTGAAACGAGGCATCAAGATTTCGTCCTGGAAAAAATAACTATATTTTATTAGAATTTGCAAAGAAATTCAAAATGTTTCAAAATTAACTCGCTTATAATTTGTATAAATGTCAATATTGTTCTTGCCTACCTTCAGAAACATCTCTAGCAGTGTGTTTAAGGAGAGTTTCGTCCATTGTCAAGAATCGATGGACATGAGCAGCTGCCTTTTCATAATCTTCGTTTTGCATAGCAGTAGCTACTCCTTCACTACATTGCTGAAGGTCCAAAAGATCATTTACACGTTGTTGGCATTCTGAAACACGATTCTGCAATATAAACCATTACGAATTAATAATGATTGCTAACGGGATATAACGCTATGTTGCTATGTAGGACATAATCAATTCATTACGCAAACCTTCGCTTTGTCCAATTGACGAACTTTGGCACTGACATCCTCTGCCAAAACTGCCGTACTTTTAATTACTTCGGCAAAATGCTCCGCTTCAGATTCCACAGGTTTCAAACTTGACAATCTTTTGCTCACAGCCTTCAGTTGGATTTCAATGTCACTTCGGCCTCTCAAAAGCTCTTCAATTTTCTCATCACATTCGGCCTACGCATAAAGGTGGTTTGGTTTAATAATACTCTTAGTTGTAGCATTAAAACATTTGATTATAATAAGTCTACAACGTGTTATACTTAAGGACAAATAAAATTGCATTATATTTCCATAACTTACCTCTTGCTCATCTAACTTTATCTGTAGCGCTTCAATATCTTCCAGACTACGTATTTCAGACAAATAAACTCCGTAATGGTCGAACGCCATTTTCTTTTCTGTTTTCAAAAGCAAGTCCCACTGGCCTAAAATTGAAAATTACTTGGAATTACTGTTTTAGTTTTACGAACTACTAACTACATTTGACATTGTTAAATTTAAATTCAAAGCAAACCATAGTAAAGCAGGTTAAGAATTTCGTTTACAACTAAACTAGTTAAACTGTTCACCATCGCCATATCCGGTAAACCACCAAAAAATTCTACAAACTCTGAACTCCATGTCCTACTAACACCTAACCGTAAAAGGGTCTTATTAAATTAAGCCTTACCTTATGTTTCCCTTTGACAATTAATTATTACGATAGTGACGAAGTGATCGTCTTCTCAATCCATGTGTGAAATTTTCTGCCAGTTGTCTAAAATACTGACAATGACAATCGAACTGAGTCAGCTGAGGAAAAAGTTGACAAGATTGACAACTTTCCAGCAATTCCAGGTTCTAGCAATATTATGTGTTTAGATTTACAGCTGGTGCCTTATGCGCCACGTGTAGGCTCAAGCTCCACCCCCCGTCCAGTAAAAATAGATTTTCCTGATTTGAGGTTTTGACAGACAGAGTGTGTTTTATGTGATTGGTCTCCCTAATTCACTTCCATTCCGCATCAAGACCAAGACGCCGAAACCGAACCGACTTTCCCAATCCAAAACTAAAACTTCGAAAAGTTGTCAATTCTCGTTTTCCATTCGAGTCGCTGAACGTCACGGAAAATTATCCGAAGGGCAGGAAGCCTCCAGTTCTATTAGTTGTCTCTTCTCTCATCTCCAGAATCTCTCTACTCAGCTCTGCTTTTGAAGATTTTGCAAATAATGTACTAACTAAAACTGTGGTCCGGTTGTCATACATTATTAGCGATTTTCATCTCATTGCGCTGTTGAATTTAAGCTGAACGAAAGGTAATCCTTTTACACACTTTTCTATCCATTAAATTTTAAGTTTTTGAATGTGAAATTCTGGAAAATCCTGGAATTATATAAAATTTTCGTATGCCATTTTGGTTGATAAGAGGGTCAGTAACCGGAGCGTAGAAGGCGTGTTGAGATAATCTCATTGGTTGGATTTTCTGTAATTAGTGATTTCATTGGCTTGTTTAAAATATGGGAGGGCTTACGCTGCATTTGCACACAAATATGCAGCGCGGGAATATTTCCCCAAATGTTATTTTGCTTTGATCAAATCAACAAAACTAAAGTCTACTTCTCTTAGCTGCTTTAGTGTATTACCGCGCCTCGCTGCTTACACACGCCAAGTACTTTGCCGTTTTCTTTTCTTCGAAAAGTCGGTTAGTTTATAAGTTTTGTCAGTTGTTCTTCTCCAGCTAGCCGTTATCGGAGAAACATTGAAAATAAAGTAAATAATTTTTGAAATTATAGATTTACTGAGTTATTCAACCGCGGTATAAAGTTGAAAGTTATTTTCTTTATTGTCAGTTGGATTGGATTTAGACTTAGACATTAGTTGTTAGTGAGAAGTTCATTATTTTGGATCGGATTAATTCATAATTCAATTTTTCTTTTCCAATATTTCAATATCTTCAAAATTGACATTACAGTAATAATAATAGTAATAAGTAAATGCAGATATTATTAATTTGCTTTTCTCCAGCAAGCGCTGTGGAGCATGTAAAGCCTTCATTCATCATTCATCCGAGAATAAGCAACAATAACAGAATAACAGCCAAATTCCAACATTTGCTGTTGGCTATAGAAAATTCTAAGCTGCATGATTAATAATTGACAATATACCTATCTTCTGCTATCCGCTATTGGCAATGTAAAGCCTATTATTATTTAATGCATTTAATTATTATTTTGTAGTCTAATTATTCGCCTTATCCTGCCTGTCACCTGTCTACCTTTTTGAGTTGAGCTAAAATCGCCTTCTATTCCAGTTTGTTTGGTTTGTTCTGAAACCCAATTGGTCTTACGGTGTCTCTCCGGTTATTGTCTTCCGCGGTTTTGCCATTTGGTAGAAGATCGATCTCGATGGCCTCTACTTCTAAGCCTTTGAAGGTTTCAGCAGCACTTGATCTCTGTTATATGCTCTATTTTTGATATTAGCTAATAAAAATTGCTGGAGTACATTTTTTGTTGTTTGACATAAGAATTTTCCAATTTTTGACTTCAGATCTGAATATTTTTACGAACGGTTGTTAATTAATGGTGGTAAATTATTATTTTCAGGAACTCTTTGCGAAGATGAGTTCTAAGTCGAAACCAGCGGCGATGGACGTTGACAACCCTGAAGGAGAACCAGTTCCTAAGCAGAAGAAGGCATCCAATAAAATTGAGGACATTTATCAAAAGAAAACTCAATTGGAGCATATTCTATTGCGTCCTGATACCTACATTGGTAAGTTCTGTGTTTGTGCAAGGTGTTATGCGTAGAGAATAAAGTTAAAGAGTGTACTACAATACTAATGCATTTCATTTCTTGTTTACAGGATCTGTGGAGAAGGTTACCGAACAAATGTGGGTTATCGAAGACGGTGCTATGGTGCAGAAAACTGTAACCTATGTACCAGGACTGTTTAAGATCTTTGATGAAATTCTGGTAAATGCTGCTGACAATAAACAACGCGATAGTCATATGGACATGATTAAGGTGGACATTGATCAGGAAAATAACACTGTCTCTATTTGGAACAACGGACAAGGAATCCCTGTTGTAGAGCATCAAACAGAGAAAATGATGGTACCCACCATGATTTTTGGTCATCTGCTTACATCATCAAATTTCAACGATGACGAGAAGAAAGTCACTGGAGGTCGTAACGGTTATGGTGCTAAACTTTGCAATGTGTTCAGTACTAAATTCACGGTTGAAACTGCATCTAAGAAGTACAAGAGGGCGTTTAAACAGGTTATTACTTTTTTGAATTACATTATAGTTACATTATAGTAGTTTGGTATTCTTACAGTTAATCAAATGTTAGCATGTAAAACTATTTTTACCATTTACAGGTGTGGGAAGGTAACATGGCCAAAACAACAGCCCCCAAAATAAGGGATTTCGACGGAACGGACTACACAAAAATTAGCTTTAAACCTGATTTGGAAAAATTTAAAATGGAATCTCTGGACGATGACATTGTTTCAATTTTCAATCGTCGTGCTTACGATGTTGCAGCTTCTACGCGGGGTGTGAAAGTCATGCTAAATGGGAAAAAGCTCGGGGTATGCATTACTCACGTTTTAATTAAACACGTTTCATTTATATCGTTATCATTAAATATTATAGCAAGTAATTTGACCATATTTGTATCACAGATCAAAAATTTCAAAGACTACGTCGACTTATTTCTTAAAGAACGCAAAGACGAAGTTGGGAGTCCATTAAAGTTTACATATGAGGCTGTAAACGAGCGTTGGGAAATCGCTGTTGCCCCCTCTGACAATGGATTTCAGCACGTTTCCTTCGTTAACAGTATTGCAACATTAAAAGTATGCCCAAAAATGAAGATTTTGTATGTATTGTTGGAGATAATGGGTTTCAAATAGATAATTTATTTGATTTTTTCTTAGGGAGGGCGACACGTTGAATATGTAGCTGATCTTGTCATAAAGAATTTAGTAGAGACAATTAAAAAGAAGAATAAAAACGGAATCGACATTAAACCATTTCAAGTAAAAAATCATATGTGGTTATTTATCAACTGCTTGATTGAAAATCCAACCTTCGATTCACAGACTAAGGAAAACATGACACTGCAACAGCGCCAGTTCGGGTAAGGCTGCAATCAAATTTCTATCAATTATCTGTTATAATTTCAAGTTGGGTCTCTTAGTTAAGTACCTAAACGAAGGAAGAATGGCAGACCATATACATAGTGAATGTAATTCATGTAATTTTGCTCTTAGGTCCAAATGTACTCCTTCTGAAAAGTTTTACACAGCCGTCATTAAGTCTGGCATTGTTGAAATGGTTCTCCAGTGGGCAAAATTTAAGGCTGAAAGTTTGCTAAACAAGGGTTCAGGAAAAAAATCGAACAAAATTAAAGGAATACCAAAGTTGGAGGATGCGAATGAAGCCGGAACGAAGAATTCATCAGGTTGCACTTTAATCCTTACTGAGGGAGACTCAGCCAAGACTTTAGCCGTAGCTGGACTTGGAGTTGTAGGCAGAGACAATTACGGTGTTTTCCCTTTGAGGGGTAAGCTCCTCAACGTTCGTGAAGCTTCACACAAACAAGTTCGTAGATTACACTTGTTCTATCAGATTATGTGAAAATAATTAATATGAAAAAGGGGAAAGCGAATAAATAATGCTAAATTCTGATTTGTTGTTGCAGATTATGGATAATGCTGAAATCAGTGCACTCGTTAAAATTCTGGGTTTACAATATAAGAGGAAGTATATGGACTCCGAAGAAATGCGAACATTGCGTTACGGGAAAGTGATGATTATGACAGATCAAGATCACGACGGCTCGCACATCAAGGGTCTCATAATCAATTTTATCCATCACAATTGGCCGAACTTGCTAAAATTGAACTTCATTGAAGAATTTATCACACCAATTGTGAAAGCGACGAAAGGGAAGCAGCAAGTAGTTTCATTCTACTCTATGCCGGAGCTTGACGACTGGAAGAAGAATACCCCTGACTGGAAAACTTGGAAACTAAAGTACTACAAGGGGTTGGGTACTTCCACCTCAAAGGAAGCTAAAGAATATTTCACAGATATGAAACGGCATCGTATCAAGTTCAAGTACCAAGGCTCCATTGATGACGACCAAATCACCATGGCCTTTAGCAAGAAGTGTATCGAGCAGAGGAAAGACTGGCTTACCAACTGGATGGAAGGTTGCAAGCGAAGAAAAGAAATGGGGATGTGCGAAGATGTTATTTACAACAAAGAAGTGAGCGTCATCACATACTCCGACTTTATCAACAAGGAATTAGTCCTTTTCAGCAACCTGGACAATGAGCGATCAATCCCTTGCCTAGTAGACGGTTTGAAGCCCGGACAGCGTAAAGTACTGTACACCTGTATGAAGCGTGCGGACAAAAAGGAAGTGAAAGTGGCCCAACTTGCTGGCTCCGTTGCCGAGTATTCTGCCTATCATCACGGTGAACAGTCCCTCATGTCTACAATTATCAATTTGGCTCAAAATTACGTCGGCTCAAACAACATCAACCTTTTGCAGCCAATTGGTCAATTTGGAACGAGACTTCAAGGAGGAAAGGACGCAGCCTCCCCGAGATACATTTTTACGCAATTGAGTCCCTTAACTAGATTGATCTTCGACAAAAAGGTACATTACTCATGTAACTGAGAAAGTTATTGATTTTGCTCTAAACGGCTGACGGTTGTATTGCAAAATAATTTTTCATAATGACAATAATAACTATTACGCAAATTTTTTTATAGGATGACGCTATCCTGAAAAATTTATATGATGACAACCAAAGGATCGAGCCAGAGTGGTACATTCCTATAATTCCAATGGTCCTTGTCAATGGAGCTGATGGAATTGGCACAGGGTGGATGACGAAAGTGCCAAATTTTGATCCCCGACAAATTGTTGCGAATCTGCGCCGCATGATCCGTGGGGATGAGCCTCTGCATATGAAACCCTGGTATAAGAACTTCAAAGGCGAGATTTTGGAAATCTCCCCCCAGAAATACGCGATCAATGGGGAAGTTTCAATTCTGACTGACTCTAAAATCGAAATCACGGAATTGCCAATCCACACCTGGACACAAGCTTACAAGGAAAACGTGATGGAAGTGATGCAGACTGCAACAGAAAAAGTTCCAGCGATGATCAACGACTACAAAGAGTACCACACCGACGTGACTGTGAAATTCGTCGTTTCTATGAGCGCCGACAACTTGGAGAAGTACGAAATGGCAGGACTCCACAAAACATTCAAGCTCCAGACAGCTATGAATCTGACATCGATGGTTCTCTTTGACAAAAGTGGTTGTCTACGTAGATACGACTCAGCTGTTGATATTTTGAAAGAATTCTTCGAACTTAGGCTGGACATGTACGAAAAAAGACGTGAGCATTTACTTGGAGCTTTGGAAGCGGAAGCCAAGAAATTAACCAATCAGGCAAGATTCATTGTGGAGAAATGCGATGGCGTGCTTGTCGTAGAGAACAAAAAGAGGCAAGCTATTGTCAACGAATTGTATTCCCGAAAGTACGATTCGGATCCGGTGAAGATTTGGAAAGAGAAGCAAGATCGACTCCTCAATAGACAAGAGAACGACGACGAGGATGAGGACGATGTGGAAAATGAAGCACCTGAAGAAGGAAAGGATTACGACTATTTGATGGCTATGGCTATGTGGAGTTTAACGGAAGAGAGAAAGAATGCATTGCTCAGAAATCGGGATGATAAAATCGCAGAATATAATACACTCAAGAAAAAGACGCCCTCAGAATTATATTCCCAAGATCTGGACGACTTTTTGGAACAGTTGGAAGAAGTTGAAAGGCAAGAGAAGGAAGATGAAAATATTTCGGCTAAAAACGACAAGAAGCAGAAAAATGCCCCGAAGAAACCAGTGAACAAAAAAGCATTAATGGCGATTGCCCCTTCACCACAAGGCAGGAAGGTTCAGCCAATTATTGACGAAATGATTAAGAAGGCAGAGTTAGCAAATAAGGCGAAACTGACTAAGGGCTCCCGAGGAGCTAAGAAAAAGGACATAAAGGGAGAAAAAGAGGAGATGGACGAGTTTGATATGCTAGTGGAAGACGGGAATGTGTCTTTGCATGATAAATTAAACAGCTCGGGTGATGGATCACCGATTAAAAATAAGCCTGCCCCTAAAAGACCTGGTGGAGGATCTGGTTCTAGTTCTGGAAAAGGCCGGGGCAAGAAAACCAATTCTAGCGATGGGATGAAACAAACAAAATTAGACTTCCCCAACAAAGACAAAAAGAAATCCCCCGCCAAGGGGAAGGGGAAAAAGAGAAATGAATGGGAAAGCGGAAGCGAGAGTGAGGATTTCAATGTAGATTCCGACAGCGACGTGAGCGCCATTGTAGCTCCCTCATCCCCCGTAAGACCAAGAACGAATCGCGCTGCTGCAGCCAAGAAGAGTAAATACGCATACAGTTCAGACGATGATGAGCCATTCAAGTCTGACAATGAAAGTGGAGGAAGTGACGGCGATGATACTCCGCCGCCACCGAAACCAAAATCTTCCAAGCCGAAAACAAACGGAACTGCAGCTCCCCCGAAAAAGAAGCCTGTTTACGCTCCTTCTGACTCGGAAGAAGATTTCGCTCCCAAGAAAAATGGAAAGAAACGGACAGCAGTGGACTCCTTCAGTGATGCAGATAGCTATGACGAATCCCCAAGTACTAAAATGTCAAAGACAGACTCAGTCAGCATTTTCGATTCCCTCATTCAAAAGAAAAAAGGTGACAGTGTTGGAGACGATCGATCCAGAAGCCGTAGCCCGAGCCCTGCAGCACGAGCCAGAAGTCCGAGCCCCCCTCCTCCAACAAGACATGTAGCCCCTGCTCCCTCCGCCGGTAGCGACAGCGATGATGTTAATCTCCTTTTCGAATCTCCTGAGAAGGACAAGGGAAAGACAAAGAAAGCCAGCAAGCCCCGTGCTCCGAAACCCAAAAAGGACAAAGTAGAGAAGCCCAAGAAGGATAAAGCCGAGAAACCCAAAAAGGAGAAAGCAGAGAAACCTAAAAAGCCTAAAAAGAAAGCGTTTGACTCCGATGATTCGGAAGATGAAAAACCCGCAAAGAAGAAGAAAACTGTAAGTGTTCTTAATAATTGTTAACAATTTATGCAGTAATTTGGGGAACTTCCATTTGTATTTTTATTGCAATTGTTTAAAATTCTTTTTTTTTAAATTTCTTGCAGAAGAAGAGCAAGGGGTCTGATTCGGATGACGAATTCAATTTAAGTTTGGGCGGTGACGACGAATCCTGGGCAGCTGGAGATCGAGGTCGTCGGAATCGTAATGCGGCTAAATATACTTTTGATGATGACGAGGACTCGGACTTTTAAATGGACTCATCCTCCGAACATCCAACTCAAACTTGTATTCTAAATCTAAGCATCTTCGTCGTTCAGTATTCCATGTTATGTTTTTGTTCATAAGCATTTTAGATTTAGGTTAGATCGGTAATTTTAATTAATGAATGCGAAAGGAAGTGGTCCTTGTGAATGAAAGTTGCACTTTTAAATTATTAGTGATTTTGATTCTACTTTTATCATAATTTTACATTTTGCATTTCAGATAAACTTTTAATATACGATTTTGCGTAACTTAACTTACCTTAAAATACTCCACTATTAAATATAAACGTATGTTGTTTGCCAGTAAGTGTAGTACATTACAGTTAAAGATGTTTAGTTAGTTAGATGACTATGATTTACTTTAAACCTTACCTCAGTATCGGACGTTAAGTTACGTAACTTTAAGTTCACTGCATAATAGTAATTACAATTATAAAAATATAATAAGGAATATAAAGTAACTAATTATGTAGAGATGTAATATAAATAGTGAACAATAATAAACTTTGTATTTGTAGTGTCTGATAAAAGATAATACATGTTGTATTGTTTCTTTTAATTTATCATTTTAGCTAATAGGAATTTGAATTGCAATCATATCGTCGCTTGTTAGTCTTGTTGACACGGTGAATCCTTCGGTCGCTTGTATAATATAAATGATAAGAATATCTAGAAGCGAACACCACATCAACTTTCCCTTAGAAGTAAAAGTTGCATACACGAAAGATTTATTGTCGAAGGCATATTTAATAGCATACACAAATTCTATGTAAATTACCTATGTATAGGTATAGGGGTAAAAATCGATTGAAAAGCAGAAAAAAATAGTAAAAAAATAAAAAATAGTGAAAAATAGTTTTCAAAGACCACATCAAAGTACCATTATCCGTGCAAGACTTTATTTAGAAATCAAAGTAGTAAGGACAAGATATTATTTTATTGATATCCATTCAGTCAGTTAAAGGTAGTGAATTTACTTTCTCCAATATTTGTGTTTTTACATTAATTAGTGAAAAGTGAAGGCACCTTTCTTTATTTCCTGCTGGTGTATGGTGTTCGAGGGAGTAGAGTGAGATTTTCGTTTGCTAACTAATACCACTAAAACACTCTTTGGGCGCACAGTTTGAAAAAAGGATAACTTAAATTCTCGGATTATCGGATCGGGCACATGCACAATTTTTCGCTACATTTTTCATAACAATTACCTATTTTGCAGTCCTTAAAATAATTATTTCGTTCATATTACCTTGTCATTATAGAAATAATTAAATCTGTGGAGAAAGGAATAAGCTCAAGATCAAAACGAAACAAGCGTGGACAAGGTAAATTATAATACAATACAGGGCAGTTTGCAGTAAAAATATATTCTATTTGGTTAGGCATTTAATTTGACTTTGTAAACAGGATTAAGAGACTGAAGATATTCTTTCGTCTTTGTCATCTGTTTGCGATTTGTAATCCAGGCCTAGACAAAAGACAAGTTACTTGTACTTGTCCTATTGCAACAGGGTCGTATCGTAGTTCACGGCACGGTTTGTTAAAAAAAATTGTTTACACTTTCAGAGTATTCCGACCAGTTTTGTGACCCTCTTCTTCATCCTTTAATAGAAAATGCTGCGATTAGTTCAAAACGTATCAGGCCACAAAGGGAAAGTGTGGTCGGCCGCCTGGGATTACGAGGGTAACAAATTGGCAACTTGCGGCGAAGACAAGGTTGCGAAACTTTGGTGCCGAAATACTGGAAGCTCAGCCGATAGTGTCGACGCTCAGTGGAATTCTTTTAGCCGATGTGGGGACAGTCATCAACGGACAATTCGTGACGTGGCATGGTCCCCCTGTGGAAGATTTGTTGGGTTAGCCAGCTTTGATGCGACGGTTACAATGTGGGAAAAGCAAAATGACAACTCTTACGAATGTGTTTCCACGGTGGAAGGTCACGAGAATGAAGTGAAGTGCATTTGCTGGTCTCCCTCTGGGGAATTTTTTTCAACTTGTGGTCGGGATAAAAATGTAATGGTCTGGTCAATGAACGAAGATGATGATTACGAAGTTCAGTGCGACAGCGTCCTCACAGTTCACTCCCAAGATGTCAAAAGGGTCGTCTGGCACCCAAAGGAAGATATCCTAGTTTCTTGTAGCTACGATGATACCATTAAATTTTATAAGAATGATATCGACGGTGGAGATTGGTCAAATTTCGCCACACTAGAAGGACACGAGTCAACCGTCTGGGCTATAGATTTTGACAACACTGGAAATTATCTGGCATCGTGTTCTGATGACAAAACGGTGAAAATATGGCAAAAGACACCTGGCGACGAAACCAAATGGCTCTGCACGGCAACTCTTGCAGGCTATCACACTCGAGCGATCTATGATATATCATGGAATAAACATAACGGACTTATCGCCACAGCCTGTGCAGATGACAATATTAGAATTTTTAAACAGTCATCTGGATCTGGAAATGAGTTAGAAAGAAATAATTGGGAACTGGTCACTACAGTTAAGGCCCATGATGCTGATGTCAATCGGGTGAAATGGAACCCTAAAATTAGTACTCTGTTGGTTTCTGTTGGGGATGACGGTGCTATTAAGTTTTGGAATTTAGAGGGATTAGTCTAGGTCTTCTTTTAGTTATTAGTTCAGTTTATACATAAATATTAAATGAAAATTGAATTTTCACTGTGGCTTAAAGCCCATTATTTTTAAAATATATTTTCGAGAAAATGGGACCACCTTGTGAAGATTATTGTACAATCCTTATCAGTTATCCAAATAGGGTACTTTCCCCAGTTTATTTAAAATAATAGTTCCGAAAGAGAACCCCTTTTTCACAACCTCTGATGTTATTTTCACGCTTTCGGTCTTTGGTAATTCATAAATACCAAAACCTTGACCATATTATTATTGTTAATTTAGTATCGGTATTGTAAATATGTCGGTGTAAACAATAACAATACTACTTTTATGTATATCTGTCATAGTTTTGTTGTGTTTCATCTGATTGTACTATAATTAATCAAAATCGATTTTTATTATTAATTGCGAGTGAACGCAATACAATTCATTATCCTACCTGCAATTAGTAAGAAACTCTTCTGTTATACATTGGCTGAACTTATTTCATTGTACCTTGTTGTATTTAGACTATACTATGTATTACATGATTTTGATAATTGATGCATTTTGTTATTATTATTCATTGTATTTTATAATGTATCATATTATAGCATTGGGCATAATATTAAGTTCATCACATAAGCATATTATTATATAAGAATTCATATTCTTTAAGAATACGCACGCAAAAAATACAATTTTACATCGAAAGTCGTTTCTGGATATTTGATATTTGACAATAAATGACGCCACTTGTGTAATACGATTTTTTTTTTGTAATTACTTTAAATGCTTTAATTTGTCCAGAGAACATTATTTTAAAGCCACGGTGAAAGCAACCACGAACTTTCTCCCTCGACCACTATTTAACTACAACTTTCACCACAGAATTCCTGTGCAATAATGCTTTCCCTTTGATTATGTTCCTCTCCTAGACTGGACACTGGACTATAAGTCGTACTTCTAATCGCGGGCGTATTCAAATAATTACTTGTAAATTTCCGGTGACAACGATGGCGTTTTTATCAACCTTGCTAAAATTTCAAAATTTTAGCAAAATTGGTCCATCCCTTCGTTCTCTTGTAACTCTTAATATTGCACCACAAAGCGACAAATCGGACAATGTAAAATGTCACAGCGGGCAGGTAAAATTTAGCACAAAATTTGCATATAATATGCGTTTTTTCTTATTTACTTTTAACTTTTACTTCTCCCATTTCAAGTCAAAGCAAAGGATAAAAACAAATAATCAAGTAATGTGGTGTATTATAAATAATTTAGTAGATTTACATAAAATGTCTCCGAACTCAGTTTTTTAAATATCTCAATATGATTAAAAATGTCATACTTTTCACTGTTTACGCACCTTTTCGGTGTACTTTTTAACACATTCTGTAACACGTTCTGTAACACAGTTAACTTGATCTACATTTGATAATAAATCTCAACTTGCATTGCATGTATTTTTTGAAAAATTTAGATGTCCCATATAAGGCAGTTATCCACGTCAAATCCGATGCAGTCTATTTTACGGAGTGGATCAGGATTATCTAAAAAATTATTGCTACCGTCTTCTAATAGCATAATATCTTTACCATCCCACCTCTTGGAAGAAACAGCTTTAAGTCAGTTAAACGCTGGATATTTTGTTCCAGCCAGAGGGATGAAAATTAAAACAGTTCTCAAACGGCGATGTAAAGATTGCTATTTTATTTGGATTGAAGGTGTCAAACATAATTTATGCAAAACTTACGGGCGTCACAAACAAATGCGAAGACCGCCTTATTGGGCTAATTTGCGGATGATGACGGATGCCACGCAGGGTCCTAAACGAGCCTGGTGAACTTCTTTTAGTTAGCTGGATGAACGTATGACAAATGATACCACGTATTTAATTTAGTTGCTAATTAATATTATTGTATATAGGCACTTATGAATGTAAACGTATTTACCTTACTTTACTTGTTTACTACACCACGAGCTGGATATATTTAATAAAAAGTTAAAAATTTGACAATTTTCGATACAATGAAATTTATTTACACATTTAAAATATTTCATTGCCAAGAATAGACAGCTGATTTTTAATTTTCCAATTATTTGCAACAGTCAAGAAATCAGTCAATTAGTTAAGTTCAAGTCGATTCTCACTTTTCATATTTTTCTTACGACTGTAGTTGGACACGGAGAGTTCAAAATTCAATTTAATATTTTGTAGTGCATAATTGCATAGTATTGCATATTGCATAGGTAATTGCTAGTTGTTACGAAATACTGGACAAGCACATTATCTAACTTACATTTTTACACAACGTCGGGGCTTATGAACATTGAACAACTGCTGTGCATTAAAATTGACACGAACATAATCATAATTTCAGAGAACAACCAAGATAACCGGAATAGTAAAAATAATTCCTATACTAGACAATAATCAAGTATTACGAAAATACCTAAATTCTACATAGAGTACAAGAGTTAATAACAAAAACTATTGAGTACCATACATAAAACTACATAAACACTAGAAAATGCTTCAAACCCACGGTGACAAAATTAAGGATTCTTTTTTTCTCTCTCGTTATACCCACACTAGCCAGTCCACAAATCGCATAATTTAAGTAGTGTACAAGAACAAAATCGCTAAAAGGCAAAAAAATGGTTTGCAGTTTGCAATTAAAAACAGAACCTTAAAACATGTAGCATTTGTTATCATTGTTAAAGAAAAGTACTAGAATGGTATATGTGTTTTCATAGACTTAATATAAACTGGAAATCAATGTCTACCTCGTCTAAAAGTACAATTTAACGTAACGTTAAAATTAATAAATTAAAGATAATATAACTAACGTAGGTACTAAAATTGTCCTATGACTACTAGACACCGTTTCTTTTCTATAACTCAAGGTACATTACATAACATCCTCAACAATATCCTGTTTCCTACTCGCTCTACCTTTCATTAATTGCTACAAACTGTGCAACGAATGAACCATTTTCGTTTCGGTTACTTACAAGCACATGGTCAACAAATTATTAATAAATATAGCACCTAAATCAACACAACAAATAGTATATCGAGCCTGTAATTTAAAAATCCGTGCTATTCCAAAACAGTTTTACTTAGGATTAAGATAGTTTTGTGCAAAAAACTGATGTAGAATTACAGGAGACACAATTTTACTAACTACTACTGCTTTGTACGGTATGGCATCTCTTTCAAATGGTCGGAAATTAAAGTAACGTAAAGTCTACTTACACAGTGCAATAGTATTTTAGAATAATTAAGCAATGGACATTATTGAACCAATGATTAATTAATGCCTAACAGTCTTTCAAGGGTTCCATCATTCGAGTGATCATTGCCAATGATATCTGAGAGATCCAAAGGCTCCAAAAATGGAGCCGCGGGGTTTGTATTGCTGGTGACCGTCGTAACAATTGAGTTTTCATTCAAAACTTCATCCTCGTGAACAATTATTATATTTTTGTGCAATGGTACTTCAGCGCCTGGGAATAGTGAAATGATGTGACCTAAAGAATTGGGATTGGTTTCTCCCTGGGAATCCGAAGGATAATGATTGGCAGATTCGTCCGTGTCAAATATTTCTAAAGGGGGACCCGATTTGATTAAGCTGAGAGTCATTGTTGGCAGTGTAGATTTGGAAGGTTCAGTTTCTGAAGAATCTTCGCTATCGCTTATTGTAACAATTTCTTGGGATTTTTCTTGTACCACATTGTTTTTTCCTGTAGAGGCAACCTGCAACGCTATTTGATTACAAACTGCGTGTTGTGAAGAAGACGGTCCTTGGTTAGCGGATTCATCGTTGCTATCAAATATTTGTAAGGGTAGACCAGACTTGATCAAACACAAGGTCATTGTTGGTACTGGAGCTGAAAGGGATTTTGGAAGGTTGACGTTCAATATGGAAGTTTCCATGAAAGAAGTTTCAGTTGCACTTGGAGTGGCTGTGCCTTGTTGGGTCGTCTTTTCCGCCCGCTCTTCGGGCGCAGGGATTGTTATTCCACCAGTGTCAACCACCATTTCAATGCTGTCCTCTTCATCGTCCAACCAATATCTATTCGGTTTGTTGGAATCCGCGGGGTTCTAAAAATAAAATAAAATGCAACTCAAAACCCAAAACTTTTATAAATGCTTTCACTTTGAATCAAAACATTAATTGATACTCTAGATACAGGAAAATTATTTTTTATTTACCTTTCTAATTGAATTGCTAGCATTTGCATCTCCGCCGGCATTCTTTGTAGACCCTTTATCTAAATATAAATATTTCTTAATTCAAGTTAAATTGTTCCTCGCAATAGGTCACAAAACGACAAAATAAAGAATTGGTAAATTGTATTACATGAACTACTTTCAGTTCCATTCGTCTCCTTATCATTTTCATGGTCTTTTTGATGAGCCTCAAAAAGTACTTCATTAACCGAAGCATGATTGCACAATTGACATAGGAAGACTACTTCTTGGCCTGGATGGGCTGCCAGAATGTGTTTTTTGAACTGAGAAGACTGGATACATCGATAGTCACAGTAAGGGCAGCTATAAAGACAGAATATATTTAATCTTATCTATTTACCTAAACAAAACTCTCTTATACTGTATATCATCAATAAAATGGCCATAAAGAGAGTGCTTTTCTTACACATATGGTTTCGTGTCACTATGCCTCATTTTATGATTCCGTAAGGAATTATGGTCCCCCGTTGCAAAGGAGCAGTATGGACATTTGTACGGCTTTTCTCCAGTGTGTTGTCTTACATGCAACTACAAATTTACAACACAAATAAGAAACATTTCAAAAAATAGGATAAGGGTCATTATAGCTGCTCACAAATAAAAATAATAAATATAACAGACAAACCTGTAATTCTGCTTTTCTTGCTGTTGTGTGACCACAAATGTTGCACCCGTAAGGCTTCAATTTATTATGAACTGCTGAAATGTGCTTCTTTAAGCATTTAGAGTCAGCCAAAATCCTTTTGCAAATTGGACATTCTTTTGGAGTGTACCATCTTGAATCCTGGGGAGGTGGAAGCTTTGAGTTTGTGTCTTTATGGTATTTCTCATGAGTTTTAAGCTAAAAGATAAACCAAATAAATACATTTACGCTAACATTCCTTACTTTGACAACATAAATAATGTACTAAAAGAGCCCCTGGTCGTATTTTACCTGTTTATACTGTTTAAAACTTTTATTGCAAGTCGCACAGGTGTAATTAGCATCTGGATAGTGCAATTTTTCATGGTCCTTAACTTTGGTCATCAGATGATTTTTATATTGCTTTGGATATAACAAAAATTTTATTTTCATTTTCTGATAGTTAGCCAAATCATGATACAAATTGTGAATTGTCTGAATTGTGTATACAACATAAGTTTTAAACGAGGATTCAAAACTTGATGGAATTACCTTACAAACTGAGCAAGTATGTAGCTCACAGTCTATCTTGTGTTCTCTCCATAGATGCATTGATATTTTCCCCCAAATAGGAAATACTTCAGTTACATTTGATTCGGCAGTTTTCTGCGATATGCACACGGGACATGAGAATCCCTTTCCACTTCCCTTTGATTTGACGTGGCATTGCTCATGAAACTTTGTTACTTCACTGGACTCAAATTTTACATTGCATTTCGAACAAGAGAAAAAGGTGTCTTTGGTTACTCGGAATTTCTTTGGAACAACAGCTCCTCCTTCTGCTGTATACTGTCGTGGGGGCCTTATCTAACAATTTTAAAATGCCATATATATAATACTTTTCTTTTACATTGTGGTCACAAACAGAATACCACCAGGCCCAAGGCGCCTTTACTTTCATTTTCGTTTTAGCCAACTAAGTTATCAAGATGTAATTTTAACTGAATTGGTAAGTTTTTATGGAAAATACGGAACACAACACGAGATGCTGGTGGTACTTTGTGCCCACAACTTGTGGCTTTTGCATACAATTTTACTTTTTAAAAAGAATTTCATACCTGTCGTTTGGGTTTGTCATCAGTCACCGTATTTTTGGATATAATTTCTTCCCTGATAAATTGAGCGCTGAAATCTTTTAGGTTGTGAACCTGTGACATATGGTTGCAGCAAAGCTCTTCTGATGGAAAAACGATATCGCATTCTGCACACAAAAATACCTCCTCCCCTTCTTCTTCACTATGTGGCTGCTGTTGGTTCTGGTTCTGTGACGCTTTCTCCAATTTTCCACTTTGTACATTGTTGTATGAGGAACGATTATCATTTGTTTTTGTTACCGGTACTGACGCTGACGATCTACTTTTATTTGTACTTGTTGAATGTTGAAATGATGAATTTGAATTGGTTTCGTCCGCCTTATTATTATTGTTAGTAGAAATTGAATTGGATTCAGGAGCAGAACTGGCAGAATTTCCATGCGTTGATTTAGCATGATCTATCAAGGTAGATTTGTCGCCGCATAAAAATGAACATCTTTTACATTTCAGGGATAAAACAACGTCCCCGACAGACTCAAGACTTTCGTTAAAACCGTCCTCTTCCTCATTTAACGAGGGGATCAATTTCACACTAAAGGCGGAAGGAAAATTGAAGCGTGGCAGAGAATTTTTCCCATTTTTTGAATTCGGGGAAATATTTGACGAAGAGATTTCATCTTTCTCGGCTACCATGCTTTCAATTCCAATGGGAAATGGTAAGACAACGGCATGTAAATTAAAGTCTTCAATTTAATTTTTCTCTCTCAGTCTCCACTAGTAACTGTACCAAAAATATCCAATTCATCTTCCGAGCTACAAAACAAATAAAAAATTATTATTAGAAAATCTGCCACATCTACAAAGTGGGGTCACGGTTTCTAAAGACATTCCTGCCATTGTCCCAAAACATCTTAGTGCCAATTTTAACTGACGTGACAATGTCCACACTTAGGAACGTAAAAGTTTTAAAAGAACATCCTTGGCTAGCAATTTTAGAACTATTTTTGTATCTATTCTAATATTCAATCTATAACTTGTCAGTTCAGTTCACTTTCGAAAATCAAAATCAAACGATCAAAAAGATGTCACAGAGTCGTACCATCCGTAGCCCGCCGAAGAAAAGGCTCATCAACAGTTCAGGGAAACAGGGTCAGTCCACAATGTCAACAAATAACAGTAAGCCACTGAAATGAACGTATTAAAAGTGAAATTAAATTATAATATATGTTTAGTAATTACAATTCCAATTTTGCAATTACGTAGCATTATTGACTGAGATAAAATTGTCAAGTGTCAAAAGGCTTGTCATTGCCATCGTCAAGTTGACAAAACAACAGTGACACTGAAAAATCGACAGCCATATTTGCACTATCTTCTGGTGTCTGGTTCCTTATCATTGAATTTACTAAAATATGTAGAAAGTTATAAGCTGCTTCGTTCTATATACCTTGTTTGTAAATATACTGTGTACAGTGTATTAAGATTTATATATAGAAGATTCTACCCGCACCCGGGTTCGAATGAACTGACTGATTATACATCGTAATCGTATGCATATTATTGCATATACCTATACAATATAAGACCGGCTTTCGGATCCCGAAAAGTTGAAAGTAAAAGCGGGTAAATCCGATATTAACGATAGTCGGTGTTTAGCTTTCCTTTCTGTTTGGTTTAAATACCAAACGGTCACCTGAAGGTCAACTGTTCCCGAAAATTTTCCCTTCATTGATTAGTCCTTTTTCTGCTACACATTATTAAATGATCTCAAAGTGAAAATGCTCATTTTATGGAACTCTTTTTTTAACATTAATATATCACAGTTTGAGGCTAGTGTAACTTGTAAAAATTTAACAATAAATTAAGAGATTAAGTAATTATCTTACCTGAACTGTACCCTGATGTCAGAGGAATTAAGAGGAATGAAAATATTTAAAATTCGAAAGTTTACGGAATCAGCGACAAAAAGCAAAATCCAAAATCCAAGCTATGATATTTATAAATAACATTCATAAATTCGCGCGTAAAGCTCAATTATTCCTTACTTTGATTCCATTCAATTGTCTCATTGGAAATTAAAACTTGTTAAGTAATTATAATGCCCTTGATTTTGCTTTCCTTATATTTTGAAAGCAGCAGTTTTCTCCTACTTTTCTCTTTTTCCATACAAAAGGTTGTATTATTGTATTTGCATCACAGAGATTCATCTTATTACGCATACTAAGCAAGATGGGATGCCTATGAATTTTCAATATTTCAGAAAAATAAAAACTGTAACATTGTTCAATTGGTTAATTACTACATATAATAAGTATGAAATAAATTGGCATTAATTCTTGGCGAAAATTGCAGTTATTTACGAACGACTTTCCTTCAAGAGAAGGAACCGAGATGACTATGTGTTTCTTGATCCCGATTCATCTCTGAAATATTTTGTGGAGAGGTAAACGATAAATTCGTATAAAGATGGAATTTACTATTAAAAGTGGTAAAGAGTCGCCTGAGTCGCCAGAAATTAAGTTTTTTGAATAAAAACTACAATTTACGTCTAAATAAAGCGTAAATGGGTGAGACCGTTTTACTTGAGCGTCGTCTTAAAGCTAGTTTGCCCCGATCTCGACTCATTATAAAAAAATATATAACATTTCGTCAAAATGTAAAGATGACCCAGCATTTTTATGGGCCTAGACCTAAACTACCTTCCTATCTTCCTTTGTCCTTCTGGGAAAAGTACATTAGGGAGAAAGGAACATCAAAGAAAACATCAATAATTTTACGGTGATAGGGAAAGGCAATTAGGGTTGAGACTGAACAGGAGATGTACTATTTATTAAGTGGCTGATTCAGTGTGTCTGTCCATATGTCATTTGACACAGCAATTTTTTGACAGAGTTGACCGATTCCGGTGAGATTTGGTTTTAGTACAGCAGCATATTGCTATAAGGAAGCATTTATTCAACTCGTTAATGGATCAAATCGGTCCCTCTCCCGAGACCAAATTTCTAATTGGCAACATATGATATGCGTGGGGTATCATTGAAAAGCTGATGACGTCAGAAATACAAATATGAATCTCAATGTACCCCAGACTTGGGCTAATGTGAGATTTCAATTAGACAAGCTCTAATATGCCATTTAAACTATTGCCATCGCCACAACTGGTATTTTAGTGACACCATTTAGCCACTTAGCTCAACAACTTGGTTGCATCCGTTTTGCAATGGTTTATTTTGTGCCTACATATATAAAGTCCATTGCATATTGCCATTGCATAATCAGTCTCTATAATTTTTCAAGCTCAATCTCACATTCTAATAATAGGTACTGAAAATACCTACATAGATATAAAAGGGTAGAGCAGAAACTGTGGTTGACGTCAATCAGTCCAGGATTGAAAACTACAAATTGATGTTGCAGAAAGCATGCATGTATGTTGCCTTTGCATGATAATTTAGAGATTTGTTTTTACTTTACGTATTACGTGTATTGTATTGGTTTCTGTCCGGGTGTGGGGATCCGAAGGGAGTCATCCGGGTAGCCTGGTTACGACGATGTAAACATACGGGCGTCTTACCAACAACGCTCCCACGTTTCCACTGAGCTGTTATACAATTGAATACACATTTATATGTAGATGTTAGTTGGTAACCCATATTATTGGGTTTATTATACAAAAGTATCCAATGTAGTGGAAGTGTAGGACGAGGGGGCCAGGTACAGTAGTAGAGATGAATTTGGGATGGCTTTTGACAACTCAACCCAATCATACTTGTTGTAGACACATCATATACCCAAATGCATACAGTAAAACTGATGCATCAATGCGTCGCAAGTAGGGGACCACATTGCGGTGAAAGTAGATTCACGACATATTAGTATAGGTATATACAAAATATGTAGTTGGGGTTCCTACGGTGGTATGTTGGAAACATGGGGGCACCCATGTACCTATACCACCAAAAAACATGATCCCCTAAATAGTCTGAAACATTATTGATAGTTAATAGAAAATTTCACAGTTCTTGGTCCAAATTCCAACCCCAATTTGTTATTTGTTGGGGTTGGTTTTCAGCTCTGAAAGAAATGAACGTCGAAATACTACTAAGAAATTACATATCTAAGCATGTTGATAAACAGTAGCAGTATAAGCGTGCAATGGGAAACACAAAGTAAAAGTCCTGGGTTTGTTTCCTATTGAAAACAAACATTAAGTTCTCATAAGCTGGGAAGTGAACTCCTTCAGTTCCCGTTTAGAACTCAACTAAGTAGGACCATATTCAATGCTCTGGGGACTGGGGACATTAATATATTCTTTGTTGAAAATTGCATAAATTAAATGTATTTTTCTGTAACTTTAACAGAAAACGTGATCACTAACGCATTCATATAAAATACTGAAAGAAGTTTCATAAAATATATTAACACATTATTAACATTTTCTCAAACAGATAATTCTAATCGTCGGAAATATCCAAATTATCTTTGCGGGAATAAAACTAAATCTGAAACCGTGGTGAGTGTTCCTCCTGAAGTGCAAAAAAGAATTAGCAATGTGACAAGGGACATTCGGATTTGCTCTGATAGACCACAACAAGGAAATAATAAAATTCTCATACAGAAGATCAAACTGTAAGCTTTTGTGTACAAACATCAAAAAATGCAAAGGAATTAGTGTCTTCTGGAGAAAGTGAGATAAAAATTGTTCTAATTGTAGTAAAGCTCCACCAAAAGGGACTAAAGGTGGATTAGGTCAAAAGAGTTTCCCTGTCTCGATGAAAGCAGCCACAACAAGGACGGGGAGAGCAGATTCCAGTTTAGCATACGATTATTCCTACCAATTTGATGAAGGGAAGATACATGAGGATATCATGAGTCGGAAATCATCTCTGTCTCTATTGGAACAAAAGAAATTGCAATGGGCTCAAGAACGTGGTAAGAAATCACTTTCTATTCAACTTTCTCTACACTGAACTGTTATAAACTTTATCGCTAGTTTTACCTTTCTCAGATTATTACTTAACTTTAGTTAAGCATATTTTTACTTTTGATCGCTTCCTCACTGATTTTGAACTTGAGTTAGTCAAGTTCTGCATTATGGAGAAGGAACGTGGCCAAAATATACGAAAATACTTTTTAATATGAAAAGTTTTCTTATGACTTTGAGGAAACTATAAGCTATCAATGTCACAATTGAAATTGACAGGGTCTTCGTAATTGTATAATGCAAAAATGCAAAACTCCTGCCAAACAAGGGAATTCCTTTTACCTCAGTTTTCTGCAGGTTAAGCACTCGTGTTAGTGCTACCGCGTAGAATGTGATCTTATATCAACAGTATAGACGCAGAAAAAGATGATCTATCAAATGGTATAAGCCCCAACACTGTGTATTTTCTGGTTCTTGAGATATTGGCAGGGAAAGTCAACTAACCGCATCCCGAAGCAACACACCGTATATAAAATAAGGATTTTAGAACGCTTTCGCTAAAAGTGGGAGAATACATTTATATTCTTCAACGTTTAAAAAGTTATGTATATACTGTAGTATACTATATTGAAACCATTTCTGTAACATCAATACAGAACATAGAAAATTCCTTCAGTTGTCTCTGTAAGAATACATTGTTACACAAATTAAGCATTTGCATGTGGATGTGGTGTGAATGAACTTTGCTTAAAGCCAGTATTAAATTAGAAACAGTAGGAAATATTTATGAAAGAAAAGCGTGCGAAGAAAGTTTTCTTTACTTTCTCCCATACCCATATTGGTTTCCGGTGAATCGGCAAGCCACTCAGGTGATAGATATCGATAACCGAAGTAATAAACACACAAACACAAAGATATGAGACTTTTACATTTTGACATGTTAAGTTATTACTGAGTTTAGCAGCAGACTACAAATATTTGAAAAATAATCGTATACCTTTGGGTAGTAACTCTTTATGTACACTTATACAGATAACCTCATTCACCATTCACCTGTTGTCATAATCATACTAATATGTGTATAAAGAATGAGGGAAGTTACAAAGGCTTTTTCTTTTCTGAAAATGAGATACTTGCATGCTCATCCTCATTGTATAAGTAATAGCAAAAAGTATATATCTGTAGATATGTATAAGAAAGCTGCAGTGCAAAATCCAACAACAAATTTTGATGCCTATGCAGCTCTCCTTACATTTCTGTGGTTGACACGCTTGATTTCGATTTATAATGATATATCATAGTACCACAGGCATTAAATTAGACAGGATTTTCTGGAGAAAGTCTGCATAATTCAAATACATTTGCAAAGATAATAGCTCAATTCAGATAAAATGTGGGTCAATTGTGATGTAGGAGGATGTAATGTAAAAACGCACTCGCTCCCATTTTTTAGTAACTCAAACTGGTAGTAAAGTTCGAAAAAATGCCTAACATTTTTGCGGTATCACTGTAGATTTTTATGACAAATGAAGTCTTATTTTCAAAATTGGGGGAGATACTGACTATGACTTTCTGTTGTGAAAGTTCCAATTGACACTCTAATGGGAAAAGAGAAAGCTCACCTTTGTACTATTTACTTATACAATATACTTAGTCTGTTGTGTATTCAACAATTTTCTCTATTTATGTAAAGTACAATTAGCTTATTAGATCCATATACTATGCATTGGTACTTCAGCATTTAGGCTATATGTAAAATATATATACTTAGAATATTCGCAAGGAATTCGGAATTTTGGGTTAATAACGGAATCCAGGATATTCTTCAGATATTTCTTATTTTCTTGTGACACTACGCAATTAGTACTTGAGCGTTTAATTGCTAACTGTACGATATATAATAATGCTCCTGCATGTCAATTTTGAGTGCGATGCTAATGGATGTTTGCCTGATCGTGCAAAAACCTATAAAGATATCTAAGCCCAATTTACAATATTCGCAAATCCAATTTGACTGACTCAACTCAACTGCAATACTGTTTACTCGCTGTCTCTCATAACATAAAATGAACAAAGAACTGCGTGATGCCTTAGATTAGCTACTTAACGTCATTTCCTGTTTCCGGGTGGGTGTGCGGAAGACTCTTGTACTTTTCACTTTCTTTGAGGGCGGGCAACAGAAGACAGTTATTGCTCGTTAAGTGGAAATCTATAGAATCGGCTAGTAGGAGTGAATGACCAACAGACAATAATGATGATGACGAGACGAACGTTTTATGGAGTACAAGAGATATTAGATACGCAAAGATAGTGTAGTGCACTCTCGTGTATATTATCATTATTTTGCTATTTATACATTTTCCCCTATACATTATTTAGTGACTTGACTTACTGCAGCTGCATAATGATGAAATTATATGTTAGGAGTTAGGTATTCATATTTAGGTTGTATTTTCTAAAAAACACAATTTCTGGATGGTACAGTATGCAAGCTTTACCTAACATTTACTATATTTATGTTTTATAGACAAAAAATTAAAAAGTTTGAGTAAAAGTAAATAGTTTTGGTAAAATCAAGTAATTATTTGTAAGTAGTGTATGTGTATGAGTAAATATTATTATGTAGTCATGCTTTTAGTAGAGGACTATAGGTATACTACAATAATACCATTAAATAGTTGCATGGTGTTGGTGATAATTTCATTTTTATTAACAATCCAATCGATGAACTATGAACTTATGGCTCATCGCCGCTATTTTATTTATTGGATCCCAATTAAACCGACAGCTTGTGGCGAAAAGTCAGGAGAAAGTTATAAAGTGAAAGCAATGTCATCCACATACGTAAATATGTATACAATATATTCATGCACATGTTCTGTAAAGTTATGACCCTAAAAGTTTAAATGTGCTTGTTTAGGAAGTTTTATGCTTCCCTGTGTCACCATAAAGCCTTACCTGCACCTGGTGTAATTTGAAGATATGTATGCATGTACATACTTAAAATGAAAAACTTTTTAACGATATAATTCCAAACGTCCATCATTTTCCTACTTCGATTTCATGAGTGATGTAGAACGACTTTTGTCGCTATAACTAAGTAATGTTAATAGTTAGGAAAGAGAAAGAAAGTTTTACGTTTCGAAATATTCAATATATGTAATAAGGTATAGTGTACGTTGGAGTTTGGAAAGAAAACATTTAATACCAGTGCTTTTAATGTACAAGTAATACAATATTTAACTCAGGGACATTGATCATGATTTCGAGAACGACATAACTTTTCCATTTAAAGTGACAATTCTCTAGGCAGTAAAATGTATCACACCATGAAGAAGTGTATGAATACAAATACTGTATATGCAAACTTAACTATTTCATGCATAAATTCTAGATATTATATCTTACAATAACATGGTAGGCATATACTACATTATTAAGTGGTTGTGTGAGTCTCACTATATTAGAATGCTTTGTCAGTGTGTCTGTTCGTCATTGAACACGATACTTCAAAATCGGACTGCGTTGAAATGTTTTTGGTTGATACGACATATTCCTGAGATTCTGTAAAGGAAGGGGTGAACTGACCAAACCCCTGCAGGTTTACGGGGGCACCCACCGAACTTTTAAAGTTTTAACTGTTAAACATAATGCAGAAATCTTTTGACGTCAGGAATACAAATATGAATCTCAATGTACCCCTAACTTAAGGCAGTGTGAGATTTCATGAGAATTCGATGTTAAAAATAATTAGGAAAGTAATTTGAAAAGGGCAATGATAATTATTAGACGCATTATATTAGCCAATCACTTGGTTACATCAATTTTGTAATGGTTTATTTAAGAAAATAAGCCATAAACTACATATACACATACTTATAACAACCTATGCTATTTCCCTAATAATATTATTATGGTATTAGCAGCTTGGGGGAAATTATATGAAAATTGAAGGTCAATTCTTGAAGACAATAAATTCTAGATTTGTAGGAGACTGGAAAATCGGCTTATGGGTCACTGCATTTCTTTCTATATGTATTTTTCTTGGATGAAACTGTGTTAGGGTTACACCTTGCATTCCAGTTTTTACTTTACTGCTAAGAATGGAATCTCTTTTAGATACTTTTATATTAATAGTGTGGTGACTGTAGTGCCGAGACGTAAATACTGAATTTTCTGGTTGGTTACTTTGATTCGTTAAAACGTTGACGTAACTTTGTCGCTGAATACCTGAGTATGCTGAGCAATATTTATTAGAGAACAATCACTGGAGAGGAATTCAGTATTTTCATTTTCTTCATTCGCGATGCAAAATTGTTCTGTCCGCTACTTTGTTCACACAGCTACAATAGCAGTTGAGCTACCGCTGCCATTACATTTAAAGAAAATGTATTTTCCGTACCCGTATGGTAAATTATTGTATTCAGAATTCAGGAATAGGATTTAGTGATGTAGTGAATAAAAAAGTTAAGCAAATCTAAACAAAATGTTATAGAAATGAAGTTAATTTGTGTGTAAATATGTTTATTTTGTTAACAGAAGAATTAAACGGACTGTGGAGCCCTTGGGGACGGCCAACTGACGTGATGTCTCAATCTATGGGATCACCATCAGCTTCAATCGTTTCTGCTGGCTATGCAAATAAAATCGGATTAAATACGACGCAAAGGTTGGTTTTCTAAAAACTTTATCTTTCTTGTTTATTTTTTATTTAAAAATTAGATACGATAATGTCTATCTAGAATAAGTATAAATTGTCTCCTGAATATCTAGACAATCGTAAAAGCATTAGTTTTCCCTTTTTATATAGAAACACCATTTAAATCTTTCACAAATAGTTCTACACATTATATGGAAGCTCTGCGTGGATCGCTTTTCTTCAATATATACGAAAATATAGATATTGTTAATAAAAAGGTACAGTTACATTAGTAAAACGAGAGCCAGACTATCATTTGGACAATAATAAGTAATTATTTGCCCTAAGTACCATTAAGCCTACACGCACATAAACTTTCCGATTGTTACTCTCAGTTTCTTTTATAAACGAAATCCTCAAAAACGTACTTAATAATTAGGGCTATTTTCCTTTTAGTTTACTTTTACTTTATGTGTGGGTAGCATGCAGAAAGGAATAATTTCTTTTTCTGCACTGCTATTTACAATTACAATACTACGATGTAAGTGCTAGGGACAATAGCGAAAGTATAAGCACGTAGGACTGATGTACACGCAAAAACGTGTATTCTTAAACGGGCCGGGGCCCTCGAAAAATGTATTTTCCCCAGTATTTGAAGTATAAATTCCTAATTTCCCCTTTTATTGTTGAATTAAATTGGCAACTGTACATGTACGGTCCAGATTTGCATACAGGGCCGCGCCAGGGTGGGGATTAGATAGAGCATAATGTTGTACTTTATAAGCAAAATACATTTTCTGTGTTAAATATTGTATTCATAAATAGACACTATTTGTTGACTAATTTTTAAGAAACAGAAAAACAAACATTTCGAATGCCCGTTCATAAAGGAATGTGGTTCACCATAATTTATTCATTATTATTGTCAATTACGGTGTCTATGCACATTTAGCTGTAGGATTTGCACGCACAAAGAAAGGACATCGTTCGTCAAAACACAATTTGCACGTAGGATACGAAAAGAGAAACTTTTTACCTGAGTTATACCACGCCAGCTGTCATTATGGCGAAAATGTGTGGACTCGTAGACTGCTGAGTGAGCTACATTTATAATGGTACCTATTATTGGAGAAAGCAGGTGAACAACGTTCCTGCATACATTTAGGTGCCTATATTTACTCACATGATTTCCCCATTGTGCTCTAGTCCCGTGAAATCCAAAGCCAACTGTTTAGAAATAGACTGAATTGTGTATAGTATAGTATGTATTCAGTATAATTCTGTTGTCATTATATGAGAATGTGAAACTAGGGCAAAAGGTAGTTGGCCGCTGCGTGTATGTACTTTTTACTCACATTAAATTCACAATGAGTTCGTGCGTTTCCAATACTATTAGCTAAAGCCATTACATTTTACATTGGATGTTAGGTTAGGTTGTAGGACAAGGAAGAAAAGATTTTCGTCATCGTCACCCGTAAATATTCGTGCATGGGGATAGAAAGGTAATCCATTTGAGACAGTTCCTTTGTCTCCTTCATTGTCCGTTGCATTCATGTCATGTCATCACAAAAGATGGGCGAATTCACCAGAACTCCAGCAGCGAATTCCTCTTCATAAAAAACGATGCATATTTATTTCCGTCAGAAAATCAATTCCAATTGAATGGATTAAGTTTACATAAATCATATAGGAAAATGCAATGCAATTTAACCTTATTACGTAGAAATAGAAGAGAAAGTAGAAACATTCCAAAATTGAATAAAAGATTTTGGACAAAAATATGTTCGAACCGATTTTCAAAACCGTACAACGCCCAATAGCTAAAATATTTCTCAAAATATATCTGAAATTTGCCTTTCTTTCCTTACAATTCTATTGAACAATTTTAATGTAACATTCACCTAACAGTTCATTTTCATTCAATAATTTTACTGTTTGCGCTGCTATAAGAAGAAATGCATAAATTTTTGACATTTTATTTCTGGTTTTGGGTATTATAAGGTCCGACAAATGGGTCTTGACAGAATCGCACTGTCAATAGTGAAAATAGTGTGAATGTTCACAGTTAATATCGTTTTTCCGCATTTTAAGTTACTTGTATTTGAGGACTGCGCTTGACTTGTGTAAATAAATAGCCAATTTATCCGAATAACAAACTGTCATGCTTGTCATTAAAGTAAACAGTCAGTAAACAGTTCACAATACCATTAGTAATACGGAAAAATATCTGAGTGGATATAATTTATTAATGAAAATTCATTTTGTTTACCATTTACATAACTTGTTGTGTACGTTTGCTGACTATACATAGATAGAAAATGCAGCGGACGTAACAGTAAATGTAAACTTTTATGTTTACTGTTGTACTTATTTGTTTCTCCAAGCGAAATGCGAAAATAGAAATGAATGCCAAAACCAAACCCAATAGGCAATTATCCATAACCCGAATTATGTTGATTCGATGTAGTACTTTCACCATTATACTTTCACTCTCAGGCAAAATAATGATCCAACCTTAATTATAATAGGGCGAATGATTTAATAATTGGATTACTCTGGTTTCGCTCCATGTATTAACAATTATATTACAGGTATATATAGTCAACAGTCACTATAACTAAATGTAAAACAGGTAAAACGGCCGATAAACGATAAGGAGTCGATGTAGTATTGGAAAGGGAAAGTA
>JAQFYC010001473.1:0-34024 GCA_034694165.1 Tomocerus mixtus | reverse complement strand
TATATAATATACTGACTGCTTAACAATAAAGTCTTTCTCTCTCACTTGTATTTCTACTTTATTTAATTAAACGCATTCACATGCAGGGGGAACTGTTATAAAAGCAAAACTTTCGAACAAAATGTTGAAGCCAGAGAAGACATAGGTAATTTGGAGTGGGACTGACCTTGACACCTTGGGATGGCTTTCCTCCTTTCGGCACGGAGATGTATTCGATGAAGTCTTCGTTTTTAGCGTGGCTGTAGTCGTGGTTCCCTTCGCGATTCTCTAGCTGTTCATAATCCTCCGATCCTGAGTCTGGGATATCTTCGTTGTGAAATTCTTCGTGCTCGTGTCGTCTCGTGATTTCAGTCACCACATTCCCATTTTCCTTGACTTTGCTCACCTATAACCAAACACAAACATGCAATCCAATTTGTAGCTCTGATACTCTCTAGAATTCCATAATATTATCCTTTTACATGTTGTAAGTAGATACTATATGTCGTATGGAGGAAACAAAAAACTGTATACTGGCTTGGCTATGTGCTAATTACGTGTGCTATAAAATGTGTTTACACTTGCACTAAATCCCCAGTAGTCTATTTACACATTTCAACAAAGAATCACCAAAAACCTTGAAGTCTAATGATTTATGGACCACTTGTTTGCAAAGCCGAAGGAAGATCCTCATCTATTAAAAAACTTTCGTTCGTGCCTTGCCTTCATACAAGGTATTACACATATTTTACATACTGCTCAACAATAATGACTACATAAAGGTAGTAGTTTCACTAAACTCATACTTCTATTCCATCTACGAGATACGTACGTAATAAGTATAATAATAGGTAATAACTTTACAATCTATGTGCCTGTCATGCATACATTGCTCTTGAAAAACTTCTACGCACATCTCACAAAATACCTCATGCCGCATTTCTACCACAAATATTTCCTTCTCTACCCAAAATTGCACATGAACGACATGTTGTTTGGCATTGTCAATAAATAGTGAAATATTAGGATGGACTTCCTATGTAAATGCCCAAACTTTAACTAGCCACTCAACTTATTTTATTTACTATTGACATATGGAAAGGAATTCCTGAATGTACATAGAGTTCCTAAAATACTGGTAGAATATATGTAGTGCTATATCATGACAGTAAATTATTGCACTAGTTCTAAGTAAGTGTCAAACAATGAGTAGCTCAACTTGCTCTATTGCGATTGCATGTCAACATGAAAAATTGAAAGAAGAGGAACCCGGCTGTGATGATTTGACTGGGGACCTGCAAAGTCCTCAGTCATATCTCATCATTCAAATTCATTTCTACTCTATGTAGTACATAGACAAGTCCAATGGTTTCAACTTTACTGTATAAGCAACATTCTAATGCTATAACTTTTTAACCTCTACTCCATTTCTCATTTCTTGGTTTGAACATATAAATAAGAAACTAAACTAGGTACCTATTGAGGATAATTTATTTTGCCATTATCATACAAATTAAAAGACTGAAGGTTTATTACATCGTTTAACGAGTTTACCATTTATTATGTCATTTTTCTAATTCATTTTATTATAATCATGCATGCAGATATTGCTAATTTAGCTTATCTAAGGTCTGGGACAGAGAAACTTGTAGGGAATTTCTTTTCTAAAACATTAAAAATATAAAAGCGTGAGCTTAAACATTTTTCAAGTTCTTTGATCGCCCGCAAACGATTGTAAATTGTCCATAGCTTAATACTTACGATATTATACCTCCAAGTAGAGTTGGAGAAATATTTGTCCTGATAAATTCGGCTCACTATAAACTTAGCATTGGTTGTTTACCTGCCAGCTTGCTAAGTATTTGCAATTTGCATATTTACTACCCTATGTAGTATTCGTGCATACATGTCACCTTTAATGACTAATGATTTCACTGAGTATTGAGTAGTATTAATAGAAAGATACGTAACTGTTGGCATGAAATAATCTCCCTGTACGTTGCGGCTTTTTTTTTGTAGTAATCGAAATTGATTGAAATTATTATTAAATGTGTAACATTTCAGTATTGATATTATATACCTATGTAATTAGATTGTGTATCTAGTCTAGTGATATAAATAAATGTACATACAAAAAATAATAAGCTACTTGTAAGTTGAAATAAATTCATAGAGCCTTCCAAACCAATACAATGTGCTATTGTATAGTTTCGTTTTATGCCAATTTAAGAATTTGAAACTATGTAAATAGTATTTGATTACACAAATATTATGTAATTTATATGATAAAAGTGAATTATTCTTACCTCTTTAGTATCTTCAATATCTGTTGTACGATCATGTCTCTTGCTTTGTTGTAGAATCCTCTTTGGTAAACCATCCCTGTTGTTGGTAAATAGCGAGAGTTCGTTTTTATCGGTGGGACTTCGTAGTGCCTTTCGGGCATCTGTACCGTCTCGGATTGCACGAACCAAACTCTACACACAGAAAAAAACAGTAACGTTATTATTTTTTAAATATTTGACACACCACAAAGGTATTCTCTAATGATAAGGGATTTGGCTACATCCAAAATCCAATCCAATCCACTGCCTTGCCAATCTAAGCATTTACAGACTGGTATGCACTTCCTTTTTTAAACAGGAATAATATCAATAAATCTTTTCCTTTCATATTAATTTAGTTTCATTCATAGAAAGAATGCAGGCTACACATTTCTAAACTGCCGTCCGTATCTAGGGATCTAATTTTATAGTTGCTTACGTTACATACCAGAATATTTAATAGCTTATAAATAGTACGTTCAACTTGTGTTGTGACTGTGAATGAATAAAACAACGAACATACCTACACTATTGACTATGTTTTGTACAACTTACAACTTGTAAATGTAAAAATGTTTTCTCGTGCAGTATGACGGGGGCAGTACTGGTTAGGTAATAATCTGAAACTAATCGTTTGCTGCATGATAATGATACATTTTAGAAAATAAATTTAGTTAGCAGAGCCAGAGCCAAATGAAATATGAAAGTTGAAAACATTTATAATTGAATGACACGAAAGATGGTTAATGAACCGTTTTCTGCTGCTTCCTTTAGCAAGAACAGTAGAAGAGTGCTTATTTTTTTCCATCTCTCAATTTTCAAAGAGGTGGGCCACTCATCTCAATTCTCAATCTGAATGAACAGATCAGTTCAGTCCACCAACCATCACATCATATCATGATCATCGATACCATTCACTGACATGACACTGTGTACTCTGTGTGTGTTCAGTTCCCTATATATATCATACTACATAATGTTAACATACTTTGTACACACAAACATGAATAAAACTATGTGATTAAATAAATTGTACATATGTTCTTTATGTACAGACAGGACAGACATTAGGCTACGTTCTTCTTTTTCGTACGTGGTTGTTATTATGGCGTATTGTGCAAAATTCCTTTTCGAGAATGTGTCAAGAGTCCATCTACCTACTTATAGCCATCATATCATACACAAATACAGACACTAATACACTACAAAGCCATTCTTTATTCCCTAACTGACTTATACACTCACATTAGGATTGAATGATTCTTATAAGCAGAGAGTAGGCAAATGTAGCAAGTATGTATTAAGTGAATTTCACTTTGCTAACTCATAAATAACAGAGATACAAATACTGATATTTATGTTAGTTACATTACATAGAGATGAGGTGACCCAACATAAATTATTTGAAGGTGTGATTACTAATTATTAGTATCATGAGTGGATTGGCCTGGCCTGGCATGGCATGGCATACCTTAGCTTTTTTAGCAATGTACAATCTACAACTGAACAATTTGAATGCAATAGTGGACACATACTATTAAAGGAATGCAAATGTAATGTACGTAGTCGTATGTAGTAGTAGTAGTCCTTTGGGTTCATGTTTTATAGTTATATAAATGTCTACAGTCTACAAGTCTACATTATTAGCATGCACAGCGTAGGCAGGTGCGGCAACAAAGTAAGCAATCTTCGAGGTAGGCAAAGGCCAACTTTGTACAACGACAGGTAATTAGTATGTATTACACAGACTACACAGATAGTACACTTGTTTAACTGTGCAAATACCTATACAGACGAAATACAAGTAATTGCCTAGCAAAAATTGGGATGAGATCCGTTCATCGGTGCACTGACTAATTTCAAATATTCAGACAACAGATAAAACGTTTAATAGTAAATAAAATAATTTAGACTTTATTGAATCTTTTGAAGATGGCCTAAAAGAGGACTATAATGTTTAAACCACCCTTTTATAAGTACTACTTAATAATTACTATATCCTTTTGAAAAAATTAATGTTATTATTTACTTTGTGCGTCTAGATTATCTAAATGTACGATAGTATTCATTGGATAACTATGTATATTATATCTATTCATGCTTTTGCCACGAGGAACAAAATTATATATTTTTTGCAGTAAAAATACTCTTTATTTCTGCACTTGATTAATTTAATTGTTCAAATCGGCTCAAAATCTTATTTACATATTTATATATTTGGCGTGTACTTAGATTGGTTACCGCTTTGTGGTAACCAATCTAAAATCAATCGTATCGGCAAAAACATAATTTTCGGAGAAAAATTATGAAGGAACCATGGAACTTAAATACATTATTGTTAAGTTTAGCAATTAAACTCTATAGATAAACTTACTAAATACTTTGAGATCTTATTACTCAATTGGGGATTTGTTCAATATAAGGTAGAAAATGCTAATACTAAATGCAATGACAAACTAATATTATGTATCAGGTTAGGCATTCTTTTGTTAATTTAAAACGCTTAATAGCGTGGGCATAAAAAAAGTATAAATATGTAGAATGTCAAAGAAACGATTGAATATTATCGCAATCTATCAATATCACGGTTAGGCATAGCCTCGTCTGAATACTTGTTGTTTATCAAAATCTTAAACGAAACAACTAAACTTATGACATTCTTTGCAAATGACAATAAGCGAACATGTGACAAGACGAGGGGAATAGAAGAGGAAGGTAAATCAAGACTTTCTTAATTTGTTCCATCATCATTGAGATTCAGACTCCCTTATTATACACTCAGATCTTGCGTTGCGATTCAAATACCCTGAATGAAAGTATTCTGAATTCAAAAATAAAGTTTTAGTAAACATAGTAGTGCTGCCCTATAGGAAGAGCAGTAATGGGCAAAGCTGAGCATAGCAGTAATACAATGTGTATTACATTGTTTTATATGTGACAGCCACCTTGGGTTCTAGTGTATCTACAGCTATTGGCTGTTTCATATGATTGGCCTCATTGACCAAAGAAGGGTATCATTGGCCCACGATTAAGGTTGCTGACCGTTTATGGCATGTGTCAAGTTTGGCACTGGGTAATTGACAAACAAGGCTTCTTGTGTTAAAGCCAAATTTACCCACTCCAATTACATTACAATGTTTTAAGAGAAATCTTTATTTACTATGTAATTGTCTAATTCCTGTGCCGTGCCAATAATATAATATAAGTACAGATAAATATCTGTAGTTATTACTAAATGTAACAGGTACAATTATGGAGAGTGATCTATGTAGTGCAAAATATCCGAAAGCCATTAATTTACTGCATCATTTAACAAATTAATTGCCAAAAACATGTTTAGTTTCACACAAATAATTGTGGTATATGCTTTTAAATAGTGTTTCATATTATATTGTTGGTATAACTCTTGTTTACATTTGGCACCTTTATTAAAACATTTTCCAAAGCTAAAAGGCAAGTTTCAATTACGTTTTCAGCGTACTAATTCCCACCTTCCAAAAAATAACAAACGGAAAATTAACACACTGATTTATTGAAAAACGCCGTCTAGCTATTTATACTGTTCATAGAATTATTTGATTAAGCGTCACGTCCCATAACGAAACTCTGAAGAGGAATATTATGTTATTGAAATAAATATCCAGGTTGCTTATACATTTCTTTGCGCTTTGGAGTATATTTAGCGTGATGATATTGTAGGATTTAATTTAGAATTATCTTCTGGCTGGTGAAACGGCGACTATTACAGATTATCTATTACCTAAGCCATAGTCTGAATAAAATTTAAAACGTACTTTATTATAATCTGCATAAATACTAATATTCAATATTACAGAACTAAACATTAATACATTTGCTGAAATGCTGTACACTGTAATTTACTTGTAGATATCTGTCTATCTTAAAGTAATTGTGTACCTTGATCATGCTTACGAATTTAAAGGTTCATAGGCTATTAAAACTACTTGCACGTTCTACAACAAACAAAGGTTATTCTTTTAACGACTAATCGACTGATGATGAGATTCGTTTATGGATTTTGCATTCATTGACTAATATAGTAACGTTTCCTTCCTGAACCTCTTCAATCTTCATGTCCATGTACCTATGGCGAAACTTGCACAATTACATGTGTACAATACATTGTAAACATTGTTGTTGCGAATAGCCTTTAACTTTTCCTTTCACATAATATCATCACAATAGCAAGGAGCCAAGACATATCAGAGCTAGACATTTCTGCTACGCTTTGCTTTGTATAACTCTGCCATTTATATTATGGAATTAACAGTAAACAAAGTAACAACCTTGTTTGCAATACTACAGTATTTATTATGTGATTTAGACATTTATCATAGACGCTAATATTACATTCTTCAATGAAACGCAATATTCCTTTTAAAGAAGGTATTACAGGCAGCTACTAATATTCTGATATGACATAACTCCCTCTGGAAGTAATTCGAAATACAATGCTCGGTATAGACGAAGGTATAGGTACCTATTTTGAAGAGATTATACACAGTATCTGTAACCAATTTGACAACAAAGAAAAAAGCAAGTTGTTAAATCAACAAGAACCAATTTAGTAACAATGAATTGTATTCTTTCTATGTAGCACGTATATACTTATAGTATCATTTTACTTTTCTGGGCTTAGTTCATACTATGTATAGCAATAAAACTGTTTTATTTCTTAAATCCGTTAAGAGCGTCCATTATAAAGCATAGCAAAAGCTAAAGTTGAGTAAGAGTAAGGTTCCTAGATTTTTACAATAAGTATCTTACTGCAACTAGTAGTTATACTTGCGTCAAATCCTGTTTTGAGGAAGTCAAATTGAGTGACTAAAAGAATACATAATAAAATAACTTGCAATTAGGAAACTAGAAGCATGACATTTTCAGGGAGAACGGGAAAGTGTAAAGCTAATCGTGGAAACTGTTATGTCATGCAACGCTAATATAACTTTGATCGTTTTTTGTGCAAATATACCTATATGCATAAATACATACATGTATTATGTATGAACCGTATTTAACACGTTGTCTTTCCATATACTACTCTACCATAATCTAAATATTTTGCTGCAAAATTGTTAGATAGCTAATTATTTAAAACATTTTAACAAAAATTAATCTCATATCCATAATCAATTCTTTCATTTATCCTTAACATGATTTTAGTATCTTCACAATCAATTTTAACACAATTATAATTGCATACTCGTACTTATATTATTGGCACAATTTAATTTATACTTTAAACCATGACAGGATTTTCCTGTCATGTACCTATTTCTGTTGTGCCATAATATCCATGCCCTCCTAATAAAATTATAAAGAGTAAAATTCCTTAGTCATGCACTTGGAAGTTTATCCTTAAAAACCACGATGCGATCAAATTGCGACCTGTCGATGTCTGTAAGCCTGTAATCGCATGAATACACATTTGATAGATACTAATGCTCTTAAAACTATCATTGCAAATTGCAACTATCAACTGGGTTTAAATTTGTCCTTGTAAATTGATATCGATAGCACTATAAACTATGTACTCTTTACTTTTGCTGTTGTGCTAACAGGTAAGCTATTATTTTACTATGTTTCGAATAATAGTTCTACTAAAGTGTTGCTAAAGGGTATAGCTTAATTATCTATAATCTCATCTGATCTTACTTAAGTTAATTATCTATCTATTTTATCAATGATAAGCATAGCGTGATAACTTTCCAAGCAAACAGAAAGGAACTTTAACACTTACCATAACAATAATTTGCAAGGTGTTTGTATATAAGAACTGTCATTATGGGTACAGTGTAATATAAATTGCAATGTCGTTAACATATTTTTGTGACTCTTACGAAATAAAATAAATATAGCAACTATTTTATTTATAGCGAGTGCTAATTTGCAATACCAATTTTCTTAATTGGCACCTGTTATAGTATCTATATTGCTTTTTAACGATAAGTGCACTTGCATTTGTATTGACTTAGATGTTACACAACATCTGAAATAATAACATTAAATATTAGTCTACTTTTCAGATGCCTGATATATTAAGTTGATTAGTAAGCTTTAAAGGCTGAAATTTATTGTGCATTATAAGAAGTGGCAGTTTGGCACTGAAAAATTGAGGGCAATTGGAGTAAAATAAAGGGTAATCTAATTTGTAAAAATTGGTACACATATAACGTTTTACATAACAATGTTAAAATTATTTTTAACTATCGCATCATTGAATTGAGTGAATTAGATTTATTTCAGGGTGGCTGTGTGTACTTTGCCCAATGCTTATTGGGTTAGTTTTGCTACAATGTTTGTGTAAGAAACAAATATACAAAGTATTGCTTTTAAAATGCAATACGTATTATGTTAATATGGTAGATGCTAGATTGTACAATAAAAATGCTAATTTGCAAAAAAATATTTGCCATTAGTCTAACTAAATATATATTTGGCATTTTATTGTAGACTGTGGTATAAAAACTTGTGTTTATTAATAGAGACAGAAAAAGTGCATTGCAAATCATGTAATTATGTTTAAGATTTTCGCAGTGTGATCGTGCAGTAAAAAAGATTTGAGTAATGGGAGACCTTGAGAGCTCTATGATTTTGTCGACACCTTCTTTAGATATAGCTCGGCCACTTCATCAAACTAAAATACATAGCATGAAGAATATTACCCACTATAAATTCCTTATCTTGATAACCATAGCTAAAAGGTAACATGCATATCATATTATTAGGTTGAGGCATCTTTTTATATGTACAAAAGTACTATACATTAAACTAAGTGTAATAATAGTACCATTGTAGTATATATAGTTGTATTTTCTTATTATCAGTCTCTTGTAGAATAATTTAATGCAAAAACTGTTTTCATGCTTAATGCCTAAGTGATATCTTTGTATCTAATCGTAAATAGTGATCCATTCCGCATCCTTACCATGCCTCATCTTTATTCACTCTTGCAGTACCGGCTTAGCTCATGACAATCTTATAATTTTTCTATTGAGATAGAACAGACAGAGCCACGAATAGGAAAATCTAAAATCCTCGAATCAGCTCAGCCCCTCTCCATAATAAATATAATACTCGTTTCTGGATATTATGGTGTTCAGTGTTCAGTCTACTCATACTTGTATGACATGACTCATAGCACGTAATCTGAGGTAAGAGTATTTCTATGTAAATTTGTGGATTGGATATTGTTTCAATCGTTTTAATAGAAACCAGTAACTTGCATTAAGTTTGATAAAAATGTTTTTACAACGTGCCAATTCACGATTTGCCGTTTTGCACTCTGCCATGCCAATAGCAGACATCATGCTAATTCTATCATCAAATTATTCGAAATATATAGGATTTTTTATGTGTTGAACAAAGGTCACATATTCCTATAACTTCATTAGCATCTTACTGTCATGTCGTGACTCTCAAAGAAAGGGATTTCTATTAACTATTACATTACATATGATATACTAGTAAGGTATTCCCATTAATATAACTAAAAATATTATCTTACTTATGTCCCTGTTTCCTTTTCTTTGTAGCCCCCGGCAATAATTTCAGTTTACTTCTTCAGTTATCTTGGAATGTTTAAAACAATGACTCGAAATATTTTTTAATCGCCTCCTTCATATCTTTTAACTTTTAACTATCACATACATATGTATAGCACAGTCAAGAATAAATAATCCCAATCATAATAATAACATATATACTAGTAGGTTTATACCTACTGTAAAATATAGTGTGTCCTCACTCTTAAATAATTATTATCTACTATATCCTACGTAATGCTTAATGAATGAGAAAAATATACGTTATTAAATGCCCTATTATAATTATTTCTTTAGCTGTAAATACAAATATATAGGAGTGGTCGTGATTATTAGCTTCTTTGTTCGCAAGTTATAAAATACAGCTCAAGGCAACTTAATTGCATTTCATTTTGTATTTAGGTATGTGAACATTAGAGTGGGCAGGCTAGACAAGCCAAAGTCAAGCTATGCTAGTTGAAACATTTATGATGATAAGCGTTTCTGTAATAAAACCTATATTTTAGTTGTTCCCAATCATACCATTATATCATGAAGACAAGTTAGCTGGCAAAATGGAAACAATCAACAATCGTTAACTTCCATTCTAAAATACATGCAAAAGTTATTCTGCAAAATTGCATTGGGTATAATCAACACTTACTAACAAAGTATACAGAATACAGACATAGTCTAGATTTTTATTTTTATGAGATACCTACATAGGAATATATTTTGAGGATGACTCACATATATCACTTACAAGACAACGACAAGCTTCCAAGTAATTCGAAATATCACGGGAACATAAAGCTACGTTTTTGTGTAGTGTACAGTATACACACAGTGCGTTCATTTTTTATAGAAACAATGCGTACACAAAATTCACAGTGATATCATATTACAATTTCATCTTTATCGTTCAAAAACCCACACTATTTAATGCCTAAAAGCTTAAGCAAGATAATAAACGTTCTATAATACATAAACGCCATTAAACATTAATACTCTCAGATAAAGTATACTAATAATATGGAGTATACTGATAGGCTATAGCTATAGCAATTAAATAATATGATATTTGTGATACCGACGTAATATTTAATATATAAATGTATGAACACCATAAAGCAGGTTATTACGTGAGGAGACGTAATAGAAGAAGAAAGAACGCAATTCTTTGAGAGGTAGGTCATTTTACCTAGTTTCGTATCTATCACAGCACAGCTCGTCTTACATTTGGTACAATGCACTTTGATTGTTTGATACTCACTGTGGGAATAACTTACTACGGACACGACAATGAACGTGAGAGTGAAAAGGCATGATTTCAATTTCGACGCAAATTAAATTGCGTAGGTCCAACATACATACACCTCAAGCCTTAAACTCAACGTGAAAATGCTAAATATCTCCGTACATGCATGCATAGTCAGTCTCATTCTCAGTCGGATCAACAATTTTATTCCATAACTTACGTACTTACGTACTTGCTTATAAGTATGTTTATATGTTTTTTGAACCGTATACTTATTTAGGTTTAAATCTTAATAATTTATTAAATTAATAATTCAAGATACAGGTTTAATGTTAAGCACTAATTTTCATTAACTATTATTATCCCATTGTTTGAAATTACAGTATTCATTGTCTGAAAACTATTATTATTTTATGCCTTTTTATGAAATACTTAACTGACCACTTAAGTGCAAATATGGTATTACCTAATAAATTATCTTTGCTAAGCTATTGTGAAAAACTCATATTATGTCTTGCCAATGTGATATAATATGAATACATTTACGGATTACACTATTTATTATGATTAATATGGTATAGTGCAATACAAAATGTATACTAAAGATTAGACAGCGATAGCTATCATTAACTATCTGTAGAAAGGAAATTAACTACATTCATGAAGTAGGTAATCCTTTTATGTACATAACTATCTCAGCTGTCAGCAAAGAGTAAATTCAGGTAATCATGCAGGTAATTAAAAGTTGGCCTGCTAATCTAATGATGTAAGCAACTATCCAACTCGCTATCAAATATTTTCGATAATCTATAATTTATCTAACCAAATACGCAGTAAAAGCTTCTTCACAAGTATTCCAAGGTAGTAATAAATAATTATTCAAATATTAATAATCATTTTCTATATATTATGTCACACGTGAAAATGTAGGTAGTCAATATAGAAAACCATTGCGCATTGACAGAAATATTCAATTATTAATGTAATAGTTTTTATTGCAAGTTGGGCGCGCACCTTCACTAATTGTAAGTAAGTCTTAAACCATTTAAATATGCGGAAATTATTTATATTTATACATCATAATGTAGATAAATAATTGATCTTTCTATTGATAATAACTATTTTAATTATTTGATCCCTTTGCAAATATTACTATTCAAAAATGAAATTGCCTATAAAGTCCTTATGCATTCATAACTATTTAAGATACTCCTCTTACTCTATCATTACATCCGTCTTATCTTGCTCTCCTATAGCCATTGCTTTCTTGAAATAGCATAAAAGTATAATATGCAATCTGTATAAGTTTGAAAGATTATACAAGCACAGAAACTCTGGATTGAATGTAATCTCCTACTGATACATTGTTATTTAGTACAAAATATTGAATGGATAGCTATTGAAACAGGTGTGTACCTATTATATATATGTATATAATTCGCAATGAGTATAAAAGTGTAGTATACGGTTGTAAAAGAATGATATATGTGTGAGACACTTCATAATGATGGATGAATGACAATCTTATTTTCAATTTGGACATAATAGGCTTAAGTGCAAAATGTATAATGCTATTAAAAGAAAGTAAGTACATATGTCAACAATGTTGCTTAATACAAGTAAAACATAATAAAGACTTAGTTAAATATTTAGAGAATGTTGCTATATATTAAATCTATAAGTAATTCTCAAGGTTGAAAAAGACTTTATGCCTATGAGGGAACTGTGACAGTTATTATGAGCTAGGGCATCAATTTAATCACTTTGGCGTTCTATTATTAGCGATACCAGGACGTGACAGAAAATCTAGCCGTGTTAACTAAATAATAGCGCTGAAGATGAAAGATAGTGATACGGTTGTGACGTGGGATATTTTCTTATTAATTCCGATTACATCAACGTTAAAAGGTAATGAAGTATGAGAACTTAGTTGAGGCTTCAAGCAAAGTTTATAACGTTGGCTACTTACCTAAATTTATATTTAGCTCTGCATGCACATAATAGTTACTTACTGATTTGATTACCTACATATATATTGTACAATAATTAAAAATATGGCACAAGTATATTTATTAATTCAGAGGATTAATACATATACTATATGCAAAATTACATTAATTGAGTGCGTGAAAGCTGAAGTAACACTAATCGCTAATTTATATTTGTACTACTATAAATAAGAGCAAAGAAAAAGAAAGCTCCCCTCTTCAACCTTGATACAGTACCAAAGGCAATAAGACTCGTCGTTAATTTTTAATTAGTACTATCACACGGCATTTGATTCATAATAAGGTAAACATGGAGCTTTATTGGCTTGGCTTGAATTTGGCACGTAGTCGGCTTCTCTCAGCCTTTCTTAACAATTAAGTCTATGAGTTTGTATCGGTAGCTATAATTAGTTGGAGGTACACTGCATTCCATGTTTGTGCATGTTATATATTTGTATATTTGTATGCTTTACAGTTTACTTTTATTAGCGTGAACAGCTTTGAAATTTTTTATAGTAATAGTAATTGTGCTCAATTGTTTTGCTGCACTTGAATAAAACCTGCCTAGGGCCATACATGCCGATGTTTTATCTCTGTAGCCATAAGAACGCTACAATTAAAACTTATGGCAGCTACAGAAGTTTAAAAATTGTGTGCAAATGTAAACCGACATCATTTAGCAGATTTAACTTGTGTAAATTAACTTGTATATTGGTCACCTTGTATTCTATTTCCATTACAAGAAGTGCAGTGCAGTTTGTCGGTATCTCAATATTAATATTACCAAAATTAACTCGTGCGTTTACAATCACAGATTAGCACGAATGAAAAAATATGTTGAGTAGGTAAGGTGTAAAGTGTAAATAGTCAAAGAAAAATAGAAACCACTTTTAATAATCATTTCAGACGAATTAAGATAGGAATCTTGTGGATAACTTTGTTTGTAGCTTAACAACAATAAAATTATTATATATAAATTGGACTATAATATTTTATATCTATAATACTTACAGAATCAACACTGTAGTGAGCGTAAGTTAAAGATCAGCACTTGTTACGTTGACAGTTATTGTTGATATCTATTCTCTTCATAATCAAATCACTATCGGTATACTATAATAGTCATTGCCTTTAGATTAGTTGAATATAAAATGCATAATGTATCGTGTGTGGAACAAGAATCTTGTAAAAGTTAATAATTATATAATGACGGGTAGTAAAAGTAAAATACTGTGATCATTTATTTTAATTCTACTTAATATATCCTTTACATTTGCCATTTACATTACCCTAAAAAGTGGTTTTCAACTGCAGCAGCAAGAAAGAACTTAAGATCAAGGATAAATTCATGAAGAAAAAATTTAATTTATTTTAATAACCTCTCATTGTTAGTTTCATGCACTTTGCTTTGTTGTTGCGGAGAATATACTTTGCAGGGATGCCCTTCTGTTCTGCATATAGAATAAGCATAACATATAAGATATAGCAATCTGCATATTATATTCTATGGGAATTTTATATGATGTGTGATGTGAAGATGCATTTATAATAAGCATTACAACTCTAAGTACAAGTAGAATACTATGTATATACGTATTAAAGTGATGTGATGATGATTCTATGAAATATGAAATCTTTCTGGGAGAGAGGAATATTCTAAAGTCGAAATTAGAGAATGAAAGTTTTACATTATTTAATATTGTACTTACATGGTTGCTGACATCTCCCAAATGCTGAACTTGTTCTGTTTCCATGATGTCTTCGACCTCATCATGTGTAGTCACTTTCCTTTCATTCGTCTCTTTAACGACGGCATCTTCCGGTAACCCTTCCACAGCCACCCATCCTTCCTTTGTGTCCGGATCGTCTCCATGTGTTAAATGCTATCATAAAACATAATTTATTTTAATAACAGAATAAAAATGACAAATAACAATCCATTCTATTGCATTGTATATAAAAGCAACACCGACATTCTTTAACAGACAGGATCGATGGTATAAAAATAGATTTCCTAACGTCGACTGACTGTGACACTAATTTATTACGTGAAACTCGTCACCTCAATTGTGAAGTAATATATTTAATATAAAGAAAAGATATTACTATACTACAAGAAGATAAATTTTATAGGTACCTGTCTGCTACTACCTGTCTTCGACTACTTATGAACAAGTTTCTTTGCTAATTACACCCAGAGTGCTGTAATGAACATTCCTAATTGACTTCAATTAGTAATACTTTGTTACTAATGTTATTAAATAACACTTACACTATTCTAGCTAAATGTTTGTGTATTTCATGCTTTTTGCAACTCTTGTCAGATAAAATAAATCAGACGTTTTTCATGCAATCCCTTTGCTATATAAAGCGAAACAGGATTTAGCTAAAAGTAAGTATACGTAAAGTAACTTAACTATATCCCTAAACAACTTTTATTTGTGCCATATGAAAGTAAATATATCGTTCCTATTGATAAAGACAAAACGTGTTAACTTTTTATAAATAAGTAGATATTAATCTTAATAAATATAATGTTCCATACAATGTTAAATATTGTAATCTGTTGTATTTATTTGTTCTAGTATGTATTTCTTTCCTTTCGATGTAGTGTATATTATTATCTGCATCCTGATCAACTGTCATTTGAATTGTGTATTATACAAACCTCTTTGTAGATAATGGGAATTGTTTAGGGCAAAAAATCTGTAAACTGTAATTTCTAATTAATAATGTTAAAGTTTCTAAACTTGTCCGGAACTCAAATGATATTAATCGTCTCAAATTGATTGAAGATAAATTACGTTTACGAGTTGGTATTATTTATGTGTATTGAACTTTGCTGCAATCTGATAGGGAGAGTGAGCTTCCGTCTAGACGCTGCTTTATATTTGTTATAAATTATATTCAGTCATTTAGTTTTAATAGGAAATAAATATCACGAACTAGGTATAAATAATTAAATTCTTGCAAAATAAATATTTTTACATAATTTTTATCAGCATCATGCATGATAGCATGATACCGCAGAGCTCAATGTAGCAATAAAAATAACTAAATATTTGTACTAAATTCTATAGTTATCTTAATTATAATATCATTTTAACTTCCTTAGCTATTTTGCATAGTTATTTAAATTTATTATTCCTCACTCAGGATAAGTGAATTAATTCTGCAAATAAGTACAAAAAACATAATAGCAATAAAGCATTATGTCATGTCAGTTATGCCGCTTACAATATTACTACTATTACCGAGATAGGTAATAGGTAGTACCTAGCGTACCATTAGCCTATAATATTGGCACAAATAGATAATGGAGTGATAGAGAACAATTCTTTCTTCTAAAGGTTACATTTATCCTTATACCATCATACTCATGCTGCGTTCACTTTCATTTCATGGATTTGTTCTCACATTTCACACCGTTCAGATTCAGATATCTCTTACAAATTACTATTGCTATTTGTAGTATGTATGATAAAACAATATTTGCTTTAAACAATCATATTAAAACGTCACGGATGAAAAGCTTCTGTGCTACACTTCCATAAACTAAACTGGCTTGTCTTTGTTTACCATTCAGCCTCCTCAAGATTATTTTTTGAAGTACCATAATGATAAGTAAGTAGGTATTCCATTTTTTTTAATTACCCTTGCTCACTAAGTGATGTAAGGTACGTATAACTACATGTGTAAATATATCTATATAGCGTAAGAGCTAATACTTCCCTATAATAATTATAGAACAAACGAAAGTAAAATTAAACATGTATATATTCAATTCCTGTCTTGTGTTGTAGGATTTCAAGCACCTTAAATAACAATTAACATTACATCACAACTATTTGTGTCGCAATGCAAATAATAATTTAATTGTTTATATACTTTGGCATAAGCAGTAATATTTAGCTCATTATATTACGTTGAATTATATTAAGGAATATGTTTTAGTATCATAAACGTTCTCTTACCTCAGTATGCTCCGATTCTTTTTTATCTGTATCCTCAGTTGTATTGGTGGTTACAATGGGACCAGAGTCGTCGACGACTTTACCATCTTCAAGTACCACTTGACGTTTTACTCGAGTCTCAATCTGCTTTGTAGTCGTCAACTCCACTCTTTTCTTTGTCACCCATTCTTCTACAGGAAAGAAAAAAATAGTAAATAATAATGCTTATGACGCGAAGTACACCGATCTGTTAATTTATTTCTAATTTATATAATATAGTATCTAAAATAGCTATGGTAGAAAATTATAATGCAACAATGTTTTCAATTTTAATGTTAATAAAAGCTATTGCACTTTTGGTATAGTTCATTCTCAGAGTTAAGTTGTATTGTGATTGTTTGCTTGCTGAATTTTAAATTGCCTTTCATTAATTAATACATCCATTGCCAATGTCATAATATGTACTCCGTTTGGTAGGTTTACTACCTGCAATTGTCAAATCCTTTGTCAGAACGCCAAAAATGATCGCAAAGCTGTGTTACCATAATGTTATAGATATATATTTCTTTATTATGTACTAATAAATAAATATTTGATATGAATTGTTTTATTTGTAAACATGCCTAAGAATTGTCTATAACTTTGTTAATCTATTGCATACTGTAGTATGAAGTTGCGGAGTCAATTGTTAGTTAAATGTTGTTGTGACGTTTTGCGATAGTCTGTCACCTGCTGCATCTGATTAACGGTTGATTAAGATGATAAGCAACGTTAAGTATAAGTAGATAATAGAAAAGTAGCAAACTATTGTGTTACAATGAACGGAGAACGTCAATCATCCAGATTGAATATAAAGTAAAGGCTTCAATACTATAAAGTAAAGGCTATATAATGTATTATTATATTAGCATTACCATTATCTAAGCAGCTTTCATATAAAGATTTTACAATGAGTTTTGAAGCAACTGCTATTATATTAGTAATATAGATGGGAACTAAAAGCAAATTGTCCACGTCTCATTACTTATCAATATAAATCAAAGGCTACTGTTTGTTAGTTAGTGAATGTACGTGTAATGACTTGCTGGACGGTGTACCCATATCAATGCATCTCATCAGTCAGACATCACAGTGGCACATTCACCCAAATAAAGGAAATTGAATGGCAAACTGACCAAGACCAAACAACTCTACTAACTGTTATGCTTGCCATGAATAAATGAATGAAAGCTTATTGAAAGTTTGCTAAAGCTAAATATAAGATGATTGAATGCATCTCTATCTTAATCTCTAATACTCTACAACTATTGCAGACATTTTATTTTAAGAATGCTAGGAACTGCAATTGGCAGTATTTGTATCATGCGGATAATGTACCGCGTGTGTATTTTTTGGCAATAACTAGGTACCTATAGATATTATCTGTACATACGCAATAATCAGTGGTGTAATTGATTACAGAATGTTCACTGAGTTCTAAAATACATCACATTAATCACATTAGAGATCAAAATTATCCTTTAGTCGGTATTCTGACTAAAGTTATGTGAAGCAAAGTAAGGAATGGTGATGTTTTTGTAAATCTGATTTGCTATATTTAACTGAAACTGAAACCTTCTGAATAGCCATTCAATAGAATCAAGTTATGTATGTAAGTATGAAATAAATGTACTTCCTGCACAATGTTTCTGAAATTGTTGCTTTGAATCGAATGCTCATCAACAACTAAGCTGTCCATTATTTCACATTAAGGCGAAATTAATTGTCATACAGCTTACAACGTATTTTATTGATGTATCTACTTACATAGGAAGCCAAATATACCTGGTACTGGTATGGTACGTTATACAAATCATAAAATTGACATTGTTTAAAATGAATAATCCTTTCAAATTTTGCTTTCCTTTTAGACTGTCAAAATTGGTAATTAATGCTAAATTGAGAAATTAAATAAAATATTTTTTGTTATTACATGTGTAAATTGTATTAGTATAGCAGTTTTTGTGCAATATTAGTATAGTTTAGATGGGATATTTGCCTGTGCACTTGTATTGTATGCACATTTTTCACATTCCCTGGCACATACATATTTATACATAAAGTGGTGCTACGATTTTGTAAACCCATACAAGGAGGCCCCTATTAATCACGTACACTTGTAAGCTACATTCACATACGAATCTACAATCTACAAGCAGAAGAATTAAACTTTCGCCTTCACTTGACTTTCAATAGGTCGCTCGTCCTCAAATACCTGACTGTCCTTCTCTTGTGTACTTATGTACTTATCAGTATGTAATATGTGACTGTGACTATTAGATAAGATTTACCACCTGTTGACTTGATGCTTATGTATACTGCATGTGTACACTTATTCATGTATTCTACTCATGAAATGTTTATTAGAGCTACTATAAAATATTAGAATCTAGGCAACCTACAAAGACGTTGATACTTAATTAATCAGCGATAAAGATCTGTCATTCTTCATTTTAGATGATTATATCTTGTTCTAATCTGGCTACGTTGCCTTAGTCCTACATTACAATAAACATCCGGTGTGTTGTTTCATGAATAGCGAATCGGTAGTAGCTTTTCTAATGCAGCGAAGTTAACGAATGTGCATGACTCTATGCAAAATAAAATGAACCATCTTAGAGAAATGCGATAATAATACACCGTTATAGTAAGTAAGCCATTATTAAATACTACACTTGTGAATTTAAATGTCCATTTTGTATCCAACATTATAAAGTATTGCTAAAAATGAGATACTAGTTCAAAACTAAATGGGACATGTTTTTTAAAGATTGGCCTTGTTCATTAAATCATATTTTTTGAACTGCCTCAATAGAATTGTTAATTTAATTTCATCCAACTGAGTAAATGCAAATATTTTTTCGCTCCCAAAATCTCAATAGAAATACTTGTCGCAATTAATCATCTTACTTTAAATGCATTTTTCACCAATTATTTATAATTATCATTCAAGCAAAATCTATCGAAACGTATTCTGTTTTATGAACGCAAATGTTATTATATGTGTATATACTAGATGTGAGCTTCTACTGTTTGTAGAGTGTCCTTAATTATTACCTCACTCACCACAATGCATTATATGAACGAGTGGTTTGTTGCATAATATGATGTAAACGCTTAGACGTGTCCGTAAAATACTAATGACAAGTCAATCTAACCTGATGCCCTCGACTCATACATACCAATTAATATTGTAGCATTTATGTAATACTTTATACGTAGTCCTTTCCTTGCACTTTCAATAAATGTTGAAATAGTAATGGAAGCAGTCAATTACAATCCAATAGATACATTGTTAGTGCAGAAAGAAATAATTTGTTTGCGCATAATAAATGTTTATGTGTCTAACTTATAAAAAATTATTTTCTTTTAGGGATAATCACTAATCAGCGAGACTAAATTGTGTTGTTATTATCGATGCACATGGTGCATGATAGTAAAGTAAAAATCCATTACATACCTATTTACTGTCTTTACAATTTAGGATGCAGTATGTATATAATTAATACCTTGCCTTGCTATATCTCTTTTTCTAATGTATTATTATATTTTATGTTTTAGATAGAACTAAATACTTATATATATATATATATAGTTTTGTATAGGTTTATGTATACTTATTGTATAAAATAGGTGCCTAGTTATTATTGTTGTGTTGTCCTGCATAGTAGTTACAGTTAGCGTGCAAGTTTAGCTATCGTTAGCTGCTAAACTCAGAAATTGTTCAGTCATAAATGTTTAGCTGTGTAGCTTTAGCTCCTAATTTATAAGCTGATAGGGCAGGTGAAACAAAAAATAAATGCTGAGCACGTTGCATTTAAAATGAAGTATTCTCGTGCTGTACTGCACATGCAGTCAGACAATCAGTCAATTCGTTCAGTGAAGCTGTTGAGCAGAAAAAGTGATGTGCAGATGAAAAGATACAGGAAAAGATCGTAATGTAAGAAAAGAATAGGAGAATCCTACAAGACATGAGAAGACAAGGATGGAGATAGGCGTTACAGATTTGTACGATTTCTTCTGTTACAAAGATATTTAGATGTGAATATTATAGACAAGGCACTTTACTTTTTAGCTCTTAGCTATTAGCTTCACTTGATATACATAGTCATAGAATAACTGACAACAACATAAAATGTTTTATACTTAAATCTTAAATTGTGCTGTGCTATATGTGTATGCAATTCATGCATGCGCTTTCATACTTTCAGTAGGTTGTAGGTTCCTTATAATATAACAGTTTAAGGTGCACTATATATTATAAAAAGTGTAAGCGTAAAATTATTTGAGCAAAGACGAAGGAAGAAGTGAACTGAACTGAAAGTAGGTATAAAATATAAAATATGTTGCAGTATAGTAAATAGGCAACGCTAAAGTTAAACTGCTATTTAAACGAATGCTCACTAAATATCTCATCTTCACTTTTTCATCATGTCATGCTCGTTGAGTTGATTTGAGCTGAACCCATTAAGCAAGGAAGAAATTAGGCTCTCGGAGAATGAATTATCCCTCTAATACAAAGTACTTAAATATAATACGCCCTAAAATCTAAAATGCAACGAAATTATAAATGCATGCACACATTTACTAGTAACTACAAACTTACAGACGCATCTCTAATGTAAATTTTAAACAGATATAATTATGCGATTATCTATCTAATAATGATAAGTAGGCACCAACACTTACTTATATTTGGGTTGGGATTTGTGTACAATATTTTTACATCTACAATCTACATAACATACACGCGGGTACTTTGCATGAGCGATGATGGCGATACGATAGCCAGAGACAGACCACGCTATGTTCTGTATTTGAAATAGTAGTTTCAGTCGGCGTGCTAACTTAATAATTCAAAAACTACTTAACTATATAACTATACACTATAAGAACATTTGATTATTGGTCTTTGTGGATGCTGACTAGCTTGGCATGTAGGTTACTTCTCTCTCTCTATCAACAAAGAATTCATTTTCATGTCAGTATGGTCTTTGGTGTTACTGTTAAAAGCTCTAAAGCTTCAGGTGATCTAAAGAGGCTTCTTCCTATTCCTATTAAACATCTATGTCTAATGCCTAATAATAATAATACAGCAAAATCTTTTCCTCATTTAAAAAACACATGAAAACTATTAAATTCAGGCTTTATACACTGATCCCAAGTAAAAGCTAACTCCTAATATCTGTATAACTATTTATAAGCATTTTACATACGGAAACTAGCAGTTAATAAGCTAAGCTACGTAGTTATAATATTTTGTGCAAAGAATGCCCATGACTTTACTAATGCATAATGCTCATTCTCAGTAATATTATTATAGAAAATACCCTGTCAGGGAATTTCATGTTCATTTTAGAAGTATGTAGATGTATTGGCCGTTGCTGTGCTTCAGGGAAATTCTTATATCCGCATCCATGCATTTATGCCATACTCTATTAAGGAAAGAATATTTAATATCTACAATTTCCATTTGCTTTCTGTAAGAAATGTAATTAGTAATTAAGATGTCACGCCTACATCATATTACTATTCTCCCGACACAAATCAACTAGCACACAATCAGAGCATGGGCTAGCAAAGTATGGATGTACAATATTAGGTATGCATATAATTTCATATTACTATACTACAGTATCTACGCAACTACGCATCAAGATTGAAGTTATTATGCAGGCAGGCTATGGATTCTGTTACAGTTTTTCTTGGCACGTAATGAAAGCAATTCATGTGTAACTTCAATAGGTACTTATACGCGATTTATGTACCTGTATACAAGTAATAATTTGGTTTGAATTATAATACACATGCCCACGCCAAAACTAAATAAAGGTTCTTTAGTCGTCTCGAGTCTCGACTACGACTTTTGACTTTAAGCTGTGTGTCAAAGGTTCTACATTATTCAATTGGATTTCCCTGTCACTAATTATTAGCTTGCAGTGGTTGCAGTATAGTAAATTATTTCTGCCTGCTCATTTTATACAGATACTACGTAACGTACAGTACCTAACTAAATCACTGCTCATTCCTTATAGGCTTTACTATTGCGCACAATTGAGCAAAGATTCTAAAAAATACAATATCATTGCTTTATGTAGTTGGAGTCAATAATGTTTCATAAAATATTTTAAATATAGGCATACTGCATGAATTTTCAGGAAAGTGTAGCCCTCGGTATCGAAATTCTATACCTACTTCTACTTCGTGTTTTGTGTAATGTCAGTTTTGCCCTACAACAACGTGTGCACTACATTACCTTCCTTAAGAAATTATGCAAAAGCAAATCTCATGCACAGAGGAAAGGGAAATCCCTGGTATGGTTTGCTATGGTATAAGATTATATTACATAAAAGAATATAACTGGTAAACCAAAGAAAAGGGAACTACATGTCAAATAATGTAATGTAATGTCAAGTATGTAACCACCTACACAACAACAATGTCATGTTTCTATGTAGTACTCTGGTCTGGTTGTGGTTAGTTGATTGGTTGGATGGAGTTGGAGTGACTAAAGTGCTTCCATACATACAAATTCAATTTGCAAAACCTCAATGTCGTATGTCATCCAAAGGTTTCGAGGCGAAGGCCATATCTCTAAATAACAAATGACAATCACAAAGATAAACTAGTAGCATTGCAAATTGCAACTATAGTAGTAATAGTAAATATAATAGATATTATCCTAATCTTGTCCTACACAAAATACTTATCATATTTTGTCGATCTACCTACTCTCATTCTAAAGAATATGTAAATTCTTATTTTTTCTCTTACTTTGTTTCAATTTAGTAATTTCTTCAGACATCACATAAGTAATAACTGCAATACAATGCAAAACTATATCTCTCCTTTTAGTTTCTAATACAATTACTATACGACAATAGCAATAGTGCAGTAAAAATGAATTAGCAAACCCAATTGTAGTAAATTGCCAGGTACTAGGTTCACCATACAATTCACAATATACGCTATTGATATTGATTCCAAGAAAATCATAACCTAACCAACTTAAATATATGACAAGACCAATACTGCATACAATTTATCATATTTAATAATCAATAATGATAAAATGATAGTATTAAATATTTGGCAATATTTCTTGTACATATTATGCTGCACATTAGCTCCATAATATTGTAGCATTTATGGTTCATGTTTATCAAAAATGAGACGGATATATTTATTTATGGATTAAATAACATGTACGTATGATAATGAGTACAACATTGTAAAAAACGTTCCCTTTTAAATTTTTTAAAAAAACTGCACTTCTGTTAAGCATAAGATTATTTTGCTTAATCTCAATTGTTCACTAATGGGAACCTTTTGCATTATAGGAGATTGCCAGTGCATTCATTGTACATGCAGAAAAATGTTAATGTGTATGCTAACGCTAACCGTTGCACTAAATGCAATATAAAGTGAGGATGAATAGTAAAGATAATAAATATATTCTCTTTACATATACATTACATAGTTAGATACTTACCTACGACCATTTACGTTGTAATAAAATATGGAGTTATCGCAAAATAAGAATAGATAAATTAGAATTGGTGATCAAAGAGCCATTAACATTCTTTATGATTCCATTTTAATGCCAGACAAGAGGAATGAGAAAGGTTATGTACATATTGGAATTTACAATGCAGACGTTCTGTCGTACTACACACAGGACTAAAACCTCATATGTATGTAACTAACTAAATTAACGAGCTCACTTTGTCTTTCTGACATTAAAAATTATTTTTGCGCGTCCCAAACAGCCTTTTATCGCCATGATAAAAGTAATACAAAGTAGTAAATTTACTCATGTGAATATGTAACTAACAGGATTATAAACATTGCCGTCTTTTAAGAAACTTAGAAGACAGAATTTATCTTTCATTTTATGTTCTACAGGTTGTTTTATTTTTACAGCATTTAGCTGCCTAATAAATATTAGTACCTAAATATGTACGTGCATTCATACATATGTATTATTCTCCTTATATTATTGCCTTTTTCATTTTCTTATGCCGGTTTGACAAAAAAAGATAATCTTTGTTTACCTATTTAGTATGTTAGCCTGATAGTACTGTCTGTTTGCATAATTTGTCTTCTAAAAGGGAAAACAGAGCAATTCTTCTGCAAGGATTTGGTTGGTTAAACTTTGTCAACTTAACAGCGTGTAATTGTTTATCTATATAAAGGGCTGAGAGGAATGTTTGCTCGATCGACCTTAAACAGCATCTTAAATATTTTACATTTATATTAGTCTAAAGCATATATAAAAATACTACTACCTGCACTAATGTTTATAAATGTTTGACTTTTGTTTCGGTATGCAAACTGAATAAATAATAAACATAAATAGATGATTGATCACTTGGTGTTTGTCAATTGTCTGCATTTTTCATGTGTCATAGATAACAACATCCATTAGTTGTTTGAGTACACAATGGAGTATCCAGCAGACTGCTTAATTTGCTAATGACTAAATCAGAATTGAAATATGTACAAGCAGTTTGCACTGTCAAATATGAATCTTTGCTAATTGCAAGAATTAACATTGTGTAAGTATTTACTATTATTTAATTTTAGAATAAACTGTTTAAGTAGTAAGGGGTATTACTATTGTAGATAGTTTAGCATACTCGACATTATATACAAATGCTTCGTATTACCTACCTAGTTTTAATGCAGGACAAAATTATTTATGTGACTAGTCTGTACGAATACAAAAGATGGTTTAAAATAATCACAATAATATTATGTAATACAATAGGTATAGTATACTTAGCCAAGGTGTTTACACTTACTGTGCCATTTAGAAAGTGTTTGCTATTGCCTTGCCTAGACCAGACCAGACCAGTGCCAGCTAAATGTTTTGGCTATAAGGTCACTTGGCACAAAATAAATATTTATCAGTCATGTCATAGCACTTTTAACTGCTGATGCGTATCTGATGCATCCAGATAAGTTTTAAAGTAAGATCATAAACGGTATAGTGGTCTGGTGAGATAAATGGCTACCAGATATTCTACCTATTTAATATAATGTTATTAGGAACCATTAAATTTAAGTGGATTTTTAATATTTACTATTATCTAACAGAAGACAACTAAGTCATTTGTTTTACCTTTTATAATAGTTACATAATTGTCAGATAGATTATAAAGACACTGACACTATTTTCGATACACAGTACAGATTACTTATGGAGGTACACATAATATTTGCATTATGCTTGATTGTAAACATTGAATTGCGAATTATATTTACTGGGCTAATGTTATGTTACCTAATGTCATTAAGATTTATTGGAATACTGTGCGATATAAATCTACATTTAAATACATGACGAGGTTTTCACATTAATTTCTACATTTTTAGCAATAGACAAAATCCCAGAAATGATAATACCTGTGTATATCTGTAGTATAAGCTTCAATCAGTACATTAGTCAACATAAGTTAAAAATATCTATACTCTATACTACATAACTATATACATAACTTGAATAGGTATACATTTTTAGCTGCATGAAATGTAATAATGTGCAATGTAATTTTGGATTATGCTAAGTATAATAAATATATGCATAATCCAAGCTTAAAAATAGAAGGCTAGTAAGTATGAATAATTACAATATTAAATATATACCCATGGTTCCTATATATCTTTAAAGCTTAGAATATCAGTCTTAAATTGTATACCGAAAACACTTAAATCGGTTGAGTAAGTATGTAGAAGACATACATTGTTCTATTAGTCAATTAATATCACAATTTTGTGTTGGTACCTGTCTGAGGATTATGTGTAATCTGTCATTGTAACCAACTTATTTACTTTCATTTCAATATATCGGAAGACAGTTGAATGGTAATTTATATAATGCTATTATCATTATTATACACCTTTTACACAGCTACATTACTTGTCAATAATGGGGACATGTGCTAAATTAATAATGAACATATTATGTATCTACCCCTATCTATGCAAATATAAGTTTAACCATATAAGTATTATAATCTGTTAGTCAATCTAAATATACTATAAGGATACAATGTGCATAATGCACTCTGCATGTGCAGAAAAATAAAAAGCAATATAATATGTATTATAGTTCGACTTACTTATGTAGCCATAACATAACTTTAATACAATTGTGAATGGATTTGCATTTAACTCAGCTAAAATTCTAATTATCTGCCTGCTAGATTCCCCTTAATCTGACTTTGCAAACTTGCTATTTCAATCTTATATTGATAGCTATATCTTTAATTCGCTAATTAATAGGACTCAAAAAAGGCTAAGGCAAGAAGATTGCTTGATAATCTGTACGTTTTCAGTGGGCTAAATAATTAACCAAAATAATAATAGGCAAGCTTTAGGTCCTACTGAGTAGAGCAGTAAATAATTAAGCAAGAAATTGCTAGTCACTTAAACTGAGCAGAATTACAATTAAAAAAATAATTTGACAAGTATTAATAAAATAAGATGCTAAGATTATTATTTGCAAAAGGTCTATATATTCACTGAAGCTACCTAATTCTATTATAAACTACGCATAATATACACATTCAAAAGGCAATTAGCAAAAGAATAAATAAATAAAATAAAAAGTCAAATGAAGTAAATGAATATAAGAGTTTCCATTAACAAACTCCTTTGGCAATCATTTTTTCAAATCACGTTTTTGTTCGAAATGCAGTATATCATTACTATTACTGCTGTCATAGAATGTGCATCTGAATAGCAGCAACTGATCGATTGTTTGAATAGATAGTACACGATAACTAAATTATCAAGATAAGCTAAGAGATGCATAAATGTAAAGATATTGTCAGTATATTGCAAAAATTGTAAATATGTTGTACTTATGGAAATAGTAATGTAAATACTTGCTCACTTGCTTGTTAGCTTCTCTTCATATATACAAAACATTCTAGATTTGCTCACATATACATAGATGTTTTCAGACATTTTATATCTACAAATTAGCATGCTATTCATTAGTATGATATTTACATGTCGGAAAATATGAACCTGCAATTACTATTTCCAAATACCATGGTAAACAACAGATAACTACTAGCATTAGGCTTCCTTTCTACTGTTTTTACTTGCACTCACTTTATTCATTAATTCGTATAATAATGTCTTGATTTGACATGACAGTCTATTCAGTTCCTGTATTCTACAATAAAATGTAATGATATAATATTATTATATATTACATACCTGTATAACTGAAATAATATTAAACATTAGCACAAACTACCTATTACCTACAACATGCATTGTGCAGTAAACAGTTTAAAAACTATGTATCACTAATATCTACTGTCTATCCTGACATGATTTTTACCCATTAATTTTATTTACCTAGTAACATAGATACATACTACATAGCACAATACAGTACGCTCACGCATTCCCCATTCACTCTTTTGTGTGCTAAAATAAGGGATTATTGAGAACTTGCAAACTCTTTCAATCATGCTCTACACTACACCTCAATTCCTATACAAATATGCAACTACTATTTATGCAGGTTATTTATTTGAGGTTGTTTCACTCTATTATCGCAAAACAAAAAAGTCGTCTGTCTCATAGGGCTAGGAGTTTTTGCTTTATCCAATTCATGGATCCCCAACAATTTCAATCTTGCTCATTATTATTCCTCATGTATGTGGTAAAGTGATTTTTAATTTGTACAGAACAAGTAACAAGCAAGTTGAAATAATGCATACATCGCCAGTATGGCCTGGCGAACAAGTTCACTTGTTACAAAATGTAATGTTCACGAGTAACGACCTTTGTGTTTTTATTTTGCTTACTTATGTCATAGTTGTAAGTTGTACGTTGTACGGGCCGAGCCCTAAAGTAAAAACAACATAAAAATTCATGACAGGTACCTACCTATACTTACATTATATACCTGGAAATTATTTGCCAATTTATAATACTGATAGTGCGACACACAGCAGAATACGCATGCAAAAAATATATATGAAAGCTGTCCTCGACGTATACAAATAGTTATAAAACTGTCATTCTAGAAAACGATTTCAATCAACAGTGTGATTTAGATTAATGATTGTGATTATTTAGATTTTCTCTTCAACAATACTATTTTTCGAGAGACTTACTGCATAAAATGCAGATTTATAAAGGGTGATAACACTGAAATAATTTTCTCAAGTTTTTTAGTTCTGGTAAGGAAAGCATACCGTAAAATATGGGAAGCGATTCACAATAGAGAGATTTTCTGAAAAATTAATTTCCTAATGTTAAAAACGTATTGGGATGAAATGTTTCTTTGGATTAACATAGTGGGCAAACGAAAATGCGCTGCTTGTCTTTGTGCTGTTAATAAACTCACATGCAATGAGTGGGTAGTGGGTTGACATCTTTGGCACATGTTACAACGCTACTACAGCGAAAATATTAATATTTTGCAATTCTTACTTCGCATTGCAATTTTAGTTAAATTATTTATTAAACATTTATGCATGCATCTCACACCAGTAAACGTGTTGTTGTCAGATTATAACAATAAGGAGCTAACAGCTAGTGAAATAGGCTAAAACAATGGAAGAGAACAAAGTAAACTATCTGTATTCATGATTCATAATTGATGATAAAGAAAAGCTAACTGAATTACAAACAAGAACTACAAACCTACCTACAACTATTTGTATTTAACTCAAAGTGTGGCAACAGGAGATGAGTAAATGCTAAGAAAGCGTGCAATAAAGATTGTAACTCATAATAATATTGTTGTGTTGTGGTAGTCGGTCGGGAGTATCTGCTTTTTGCATTCTGTGTATGTACAATATTAGTGTAGAATTTTCAACAATGTGTGCAATATGTAATTCTACTCTTGCCTTGGTTGAAGTTGAACGTTTAAACATAAATGACCAGACCGGGGAAGCCTGACAGACCAAACCACTTCTGATTGTTAGGTAAAGGATTACTTTGAAATCTACTAGTGGATAAGAATAAAATAGTGAAATTCGCCAGAGTACCGGATATGCATGTACGACTATTTTTAAAAAGAAACTTTTTATTTATTTATCACTTATTTTTATTTTGATACGCTTCCACAGCATATATTATGCAATAATACAATTGCATAAATGACAGCTATTTATAAGACTACTAGTGCTATGCAATGTAATAATATATACTGCTATAAATTGTACGAGAATTTAAGTACTTTTGATTTGATGCCTGGAGGATTTATCTCTCATTTTCCCAACACTTAAAAAATATGTGTATCTTGTGTTAGAGCGCCACCACAACTTTAGTGGTGGCGCTGTAATACATTAAATATTCTTTTTAATAAATTTTTTGGCTGTAATTACATTTTTTCTTTTTTGTGGAATACGGAGAACAATTTTTATGAATAGAAGTAATTCATATTGCTGATAAGACTAAAAAATGCTAATCCATACCCTGATTTTGATAAACGTAAAGCAACAGCAACCAAGAAAAGATGGGGCGGCATGGCATGCAATGTAAAATGTATGTATTTTGTTGCAGTAAAATCATGGGTTGGGTGAAGCCCAGTGCAGTGAACAATGTTTTCAGTTGGCAAAGAAAAATCAAGAAACGAACATTGTACAGTCTTTGTCTGTGGTAACTGGTAACACAGCAAAATACAAATATAGACAACATCAGAATCTTGCAAGCCATGCATGTAGGAAATCTGTAGAGTGGTAAATATATATTTTGTACATACATGAAATGAGTTGTAGACTAGTGTTTATTATTAATGTAATAATTCAGGAGAAAAGTATAGCTTGAAGTAAAGTCAATTCAAATAATAATAATCGCTTTGGCTAACATAATATAGTAAATAAATACCACGACGCAGAAAAATGCAACCTTTTGCTTGTAATTGGAAAGTAAAGTAATGCTAAAAGGTATAGTTGACTTTTTTAAGTTATAGGGCAGAAGTGATGTATGTATAATGGGAGTCAGGCAGGGAACACAACAGAAACTCATCTCATTGCCAGTTAGCCAACTAACTCTCTTCTCGTAGTTACTATTATTATAATTAAGGTACCTCACTTTTTGCAGTGTCTGTTGACTATGGTAGATATAAACTCATAGTGTAGCTAATGGGAAATTATAATCTAATGTAATGTGCAGATACACGTGGAAATAAATAATGCATCCTATTACTATTACTATTATATTAGAAAGATGTAGGTAAAGTACTGTTTAATTTTTAGTTGGTTATATTGTTCCTGCCCTGCAACTGCAAACTGCAACTATGGTACATAGTTTAACGTTAGTTACATTACATAGTTTACTTTGTGTTGATTGTGCAAGACGGGAAGAAAGGAAACGGGAATCCTTCATGTGTGCAAACAAGAGAAGAAATTATTTCCTATTACTTCCTCAAGACTAAAGTAAGAGTAGTAAAACAAGAAGAAAATGAAAGAAGACGTTCTGAGGGATAAGACTTACTCTGACTTCAGTTTAATCTCAATCTCAGCTCAACAGAGCAATTGCCCTATCTAAGTAATAACTAAAATAATATCTAGACAAGAGCTACTGGCAATTCAATGTAAATGTAATAATATCACTCAAGTATATAAATAGTATAATCTAAACTGAGTAACTCACTTTTAAACCCAACTCTATTACCAGTATTACTGATACTGACATGAGGATGAAGTGCATAAAAGTAAATAGCGTTAACGAAAAAATTCCCAACACAACAAAGGAAGAAGAGAATCAGAAATCAGAACTATTTTAAACTAAACTCACTTCTAATTCCACTCAACGTTAAATTTAATACTCGTTAGCCAGCTAAGTTAGTACTACGCAAGTATATGTAAGTACAAATGTAATAGTACATCAGTATTTACATACAGTGCAAAATCTTTTCAGCTTTAATTAAAAATTCAACAGAACCGGCTTGGCTTGTTAGCTGACAATGGGATTGACAAAGAAAATATATGCTGGCTGACCTGTAAAAAACTATATATTACCTTATGGTATGGTAGAAAGAACTTTTATTAAATTATATAGCTATAATATTACCATAGATAGGGTAAAGCAGAATGATGCACTGCGTCTAATCCGAAATAAGTAAAGAACATACAGAAAGGTATTTAAATTACAAAGATAAGTATGGATTTATCTGTAGAAATACTTGATGCCAGATAATAAGTAACTTTAAGGCATAGAATTTCTAGTAGGCAGTAGGTGTACCATATGCCTATTTAAAAAATTGTATTTATTAACTACACACAATCTCACTGCAGCATAGCACCACAGCATAACATTAGCATGCCACAGCACAATAGCGATACATCACTTGCTCACGATACAATACATAAACACAGCACAACTGCAGAAAAACTTTTCATGCATTACCCAAAAATCAGCAAGCTTTTATTTAAGACTCGCTATGTAGTATTATCATGTTTCCTAAACTACATTTTGCTATTGTAAACATATACAACACACCTAGTCGTATATAGTTTTAGTATAACTGCGATAATACAGTCTTAAATCTGTAGGTATTATAGGTACACATAAATATGTATCTAGTTTACACCTTCTTGTAGTGAGTGTACCGTATTTCCTCTGAAGCTGATCATGTGCAAATTATGCAAATTATAATTACACTTTACAAGTAACGAATTCTAAACGATACAGTTATGTCTGCTTAAATACAACAAGATTTTAGCGCATCAATATTATAGTGCATACCTCAACGAATTTGCTAACCAGAAATGTGATACCAAACTGCTTAATATCTTTTACATTTCGTAACTCATTTATTGATGACCAAAAAATCATGTACGCATTTGTATTACCTAAATAAGTAAATTCACCCTTAAAAATACTTGCCCAATTGTGTTGTAGTATTTGCCAAAGAGTTTATCTTATGTAGTAGATAAAAATAATTACTAATTAAAATCAGTACCAATGTAAATGGCTTAAAGTGGGAAAATACGGCAATGTACAGCAACGCTTACTATCTGTAACTATGCAATTCCTAAAAAACCTGTGAAGGATTATTTGCAAAAGTCGCATTGTCAAGTGCTTCAGAAAATAAATGCCTACCTCGTCTTGCTAACTGTTCCTCTAAACATACAAATGTGATAGTGCACTTGATGTGGTGTGAGAACTTGATCCATAGTTTATATCCGCAATGTCACTTCACGAAATGCAACTGCACATTTCTTCGCATTTTGTTTTCCTGCACAATATCCTATTTAAATGTCCTATGCTGCAACTAACAATGCAAAGGTAGCAAGAATGACACTTTAAGTTGGCGTAGGACAAGCATGGCTACCCTTCCCGTTAATTTCTCGTTTTACTAATTAGCTACGTGCATCAACATCACCTCCATGTCTCAGCTAGTGTGTTTAACTTTGTATTCAGACCAACCAAATCCGCATGCAGGAATTCAACAGCCAAATTTTGCCGACGAAAAGCCTACTTAATCTAAACAAACAAACAACGTTAACAACTCTGTTTCTGTATAGCATGGCAATAGTGCAGTCAGCAGTTCAGCACGGATGTGTGTAGTGTGTACCACACATGGTCAGGGTCAAATATTTATCCATCCATCCAATTGCGGTTATATAGTCTGTATTTAAGTCACGGTATATATATATAAATTCTAGAAGAACTTAATAAGTTGTACTGATATCTGTACCTATGTATTCTCTATACAAACTATAATATAGGAAATGATATCATTAGCCTTAAGGTAAACTTTCAGATAAATTGGATTTGGACGTTAGCTCAAAATTTACTTCTTGACTGATCTTTTTGTAAAAAATCATTTTTTACTCTTCATGTATATCTTCAGGTATGCTTAGCCTAAGAGTACCCACATTATTAAATTAACGTATCATATGTATGTAAGTTTAGCTGAGTAATGGCTAATAGTAATAATAAAGAAACTGTATTA
>JAQFYC010001472.1:0-34049 GCA_034694165.1 Tomocerus mixtus | reverse complement strand
TAAGCCAGTGACCTATAGACCGAATCTCTGTCTGACGAATTAGACAGCGTAACTGCAGCTAGAGACCGGCCGCAACAGGGAGATATCATTTTTAATAATAATTTTTATGCCATTCCAATAAAATATGTCTCAAGAATTTAATTTTTATTTAGAATGATCACAGGTTGTTAATGGTTGGTTAGTGCAAATTGTTCAAATTGCTACACGCCGCATAACCAATAAACTAGCATAAATAAAAGTACTAATACAATGAAAATGACAGATATAGTTCTGACTTCTTTTGTTGTACTTGAGATTTAGACAGTGCAATGAGGCATTTTAAAAAACAGTTTCGGAGCTGGCAGGAATTATTTCTGCTCTTCTAAACCCGATCCATCTGAATCACATAATGTTTTCTTTCTTGGCAAAAGTGCACCAATAATAAGTTAGTAACTACATTATATAGAAACTATACTTATTTACTAGCAGCACTTAAAGGGCAACATCACATGTAAAGGGAAACTACATAACATGCCCTAATATTATCCATATGTATCACCGAAACAATTCCTCTGCACTACAAAGAGCTACTAACGCTACCTACTTTCTTTAGTGTTTTGTCCTCTTACCTATTATTATGTAACACTGCTTACTAAAACGTTTTAAGTTGAACTTAACATGTATGTACATTATTATAAAGATTGTTATTGTTTCCAACTAACAATAAGGAAGCTGGGGAACGCACCTACGATATACATAAAAAGGGGAGTACTACTTACTTGAGATATTTGAAAACTGGATTAAATAGGCATATGGCTACACAAGGCACAATACATAATAGAGTACCGAAGTAAAGTGGATACTACAAAAAGTTCCGAAAGTCTATCTTTAATGTGAAGCTAATGATCTCTCACGAAGAGTGGAAAGAAAAAGAAAGCAACATAATCGTAGTGCTGATGCTGATTACAGTTTCTAGTTTTTCTTTATGCGTACGAGCGTTACGCTTAACTCGTCTCAACTCTTGACGACTTGTTCTTATGTCAGGATGTATTCCCTTTCAGCTTCTTTGCCTTGCTTTGCACTGCACACTGATTTACAAGTGTATATATGCATAGCATATTACTATTTCGCAATTTAGAATTCATAGTACCCTAACACGCAAATTATCCTACATGCATATAATAATAGTCACAGCAGTAAGTAATAAAATATTATGGTATAATATGCAAACTGCAAAGCTACATCATCATCAGTGAGTCAAGAGAAACTCGGTGAGCGGAGAAGAGCATCCTTTGAACCATACTATAATTAATAAATCAGAAATGAGTGACATTAATTAATTACTCATGTTCACGTCTGCACTTAGCTGTGTTACACTTTCTCTTGTTACATATTACTATACTGCGAACTGAACGTAAACCTTTATATGGAGGAACTTAGTAATGTAGCAGTTAGAAATTGCTAATAAGCAAGAGAATTATACTAACTAGCAAATGTAGTATTGCACAAGGACAAGTTTCTAATAATTCATAGGTACCTATACGAACCGAATAGAGACCTAATGTGAAAACATATGGTAGGTAGTACGACTTAACTAGGGTACTGTACTGTACAACAATTTTTGATTTTGTTCATAAGGTTGACGCACGAATTTCCACTTGCGTAACGAAATTTCTCTGTGCAATAGCAGCTATTCATAAGTACATTCATTTTATTGGGTAGTAAGTAGTAGATCCGTCCATTGACATACACATTTTGAAGTCCTCTTAAGCAAATGACTTCAATGATCTACTGCCATAATAAATAACACTCTCCTAATTCTGTTCGATACACAATGCACAAGTGTAAGCAAGTTTCTGCGTTGTGTACAGATATGTATCAAGAGCACTTAATTAACATTATAGGGCACATAATCAACCCATGTCTACAGATATTTAAAACATTATAATTTATATTACACGTGCCTCACAACTATAAGAGAATTCCTTTATTCGAATTACGATTTCAATGTAATTAGGCCAAGTGAGTAGTTAATTTTATGAATTAATCAAAAATATTTTATAGTTTATTTTAATCATGAATAGAATCGCAGATCTAAAGAATTGAAATACTAGATTAAGTTATTCGTTCTACGTGAGTGCAGTAAACTACTTTGGCAAAGTATTGCTAAACTAAGTTTGTTCCCCTCACTCAGCAGAATCAAGGCTAATTCTAAGTGTGTACGCATTGCATTTTGCATGTAGGTACTATGTACTATAGGTAGATAATATGTAGAATGTGATAATGTGAATGCTACGTAGTTGTGAGTTTACCGAAGGTGTATCATGTATGCAAAATAACGAAAGGAAAACGGAGTGGTTTGAATTTTTAACAAGGAAGCATACCGTTTCCAACTTTTATTGACTCCTGACATGCAACTTCACTCACTCTTTCTCTTTACCTTCGACTGATTATGAGTTCTATTTTAGGTTCTTTCAGCTACGTCGCCCTGGCCGAACATTCTAATCAATTTACTTCAATGGATTACGCTTGCAATCACTCTCTACTATAAGTAGGTTTTAATTTAATGAATGAAACCAATCAACAATACCGCAATGTACTTAAATTCCTATGAGTACTTTTACTAATATCAAATTTAAGGTTTTAGTTTGCCTAATGTATTAGATTAAAATATTTAATTTAACCTATACAAATTATATGTATGCTTAATAAACAATCTACCTACCTAATCAAAACTACTTGGTGCAGAGTTGTGTTATATGAAATTAGATATAAAAAATTGCTTTCTAATTCTGAAAAATATATTTTGCTATCTTTTTCTGCAGCTCTTACATTAAGGTTCCTAATATGGCCATGAAATAACCATAAAGTTTGTACTACATACTATTTTACTGAAAATAATTAACAATTAATGCGCAGAAGGTAAGCCTAATAACAACATATATTGTGAATGCCTATTTATCCTACATAGCCACACACATTGTGTTGAATGAATGTTAGGTAAACAAGGAAATCAATATGAGGAAGTCAATCAAAACTAGATTATAATAAATGTTTTTAATTACCATGAAGCTTTTTAACTAGGAAGGCGCGTCTAATTTACCTACCATATTAATACATTTGCAAGTCTATAGAGTTCATTGACTTATTGCCTACTTAGTAAAAACATTCTCTTATTTAATTTGCTGTTTAGTGAAATAATATTCGATTTGTATTTGTTTATTCGGATACTAATTAAAATATAGTCTGAATATGAAAATTGAAAAACTGGTAGGGCTAATTTTCACATTTTGCTGGGTGGCAGAAGCAGGTTAGAACATACAGTAATGCGTTTTCTGATAGTTTTCCAAGATAAAATTAGATTTATGATTACTTTTAGGAATAAATGCTGCTTCTGTTGAGCTCAATGGAAATGAAGCTGGAATTGAATCAGGTGAGTAATTTACAATCATAGAAATATCTAAGCTACTTGATCTTGATTTGCGAAATGTTAAAGAGTTGTTTCTTAATGTTTTAATTACTTATAGATCCTGGTATAAGGTTAGAACGGAGGGTGAAAGACAGCAGAGATGCTAAAAATAAGATAGGAACAATTTTTAATTACTATGGTCAAAGTAGAGTATTAAGTTGGTCAAAACAAATGGAATCGGACCAACAACCTGCACCTGCGCCCATAATTCGTCAACTAAAACGTCGGGAACAAGGTCAGTACTACTTACAGATATAGTAAAGTAGCATTGAAGCAAAAACTATTGCAAAATTATTTAGAATGTGTTTTCTAATATTTCAAAAACTTTCTTACATACATACATCTGTAGTACCCAAGAAGACGAAGAAAAAAATTATAAATGAAGATCGCCACACAAGTATGTATCTATGACTGTACAATATGAATTTCTAAAAAATAAAATAAATCATTTTACAAATAAGAACAAATGTGCAGCAGTTTTCTAGGTATCCAGTTAAATTATTTATGTATTATTTTATATCTAATTACTTGGTAAGCATATTGGTGCTCAAACATATAACTACACACATTTACAACTGATAACTAGTAATAATTTTCCTGCCATCGAAATAAAGATACATTTCGTTACGTACTATTTAAGTGTGGTAAGTGGGCTACTATACATTCATATGTACAAATATGACACTAATGACATTCATACGAATTTTGATCAGATTCTTAAAAAATTTATGTAAGTGTTGAAGAAAAGATTTAACGTTTAGTGTGTATCTAGGAGATAAATACAATAACGATGGGTTGGTTGGAGTCTGTTAGTAAAGTTGGTTATAGGATGTGATTTCCTTTTGAGGAAATAAAATTTGGCTTATTTGTGTATAACCCTTTTAGAAAATTGTATTCCCTGCCATTTTGAAACCAATGATTCTCGCCCGAGTCAACTTGAGCTGAGCCCTAATGTAATCTATTTCTCCCATTCAATTCTCAACACCAGTTTGCAAATAGAGGCCAATTTAAACAAATGTCTATTTAGCTGGGAGCAAAACTGGCTAAAGTAAAGTAAAGTAAAACCAAAGGAAGGGAGCCGAAAGAGAATCACCTATGTAGCTCTCTATATTTTCCGCACCACACCAAACCAGGCCAGGTTCGAATGAACACAGACACATTATTCCCTTTCCTTGTTTTCTGCGTACTACCAAAATATATCCCTCAATACCGTAGCTTTATTCCGGCTCGTCTGTTGGTACACACAGAGAACAGAATCATCTTGGTTAGATTTTCATTTTGGAATATTACTAACTGTCTTATAGAGATTCTGCACTACTTACGTTAGTAAGTCAACAGTAATACCTCCATATCTATTTGGTAAAGTATATTACGTATGGGGACAGAGAATTACCTATATGTAGGTATCTCCTAAATGTTTATTCAAAGGAGGTAGTATATAGCTTAAGTACCAATATAGAAGTTATATGGGTATTATTTACCTATACTTACGATTAGGTGAGTGAGGATATTTGCTACAGAGGTAAAAGTGGTCCTTCTGTTCCTGAATGATTGCATAGGTAAGTTATATATACCTATGTAGTATTATTCTGAATCTAAATTGAAGCTTAGGTATAAATCTATAAAGGTATAACTAGTTCCTAATGCTAGAAGAGGCGGGGAGGTCAAAAAGACATTTCTCCAGTCCAATGTTCCTCAGTGAAACGGAATGAAACGAGTAAACACTATTCAAGATTCTCGGAAGAAGCAATATTCTTTTTTGTCAAGCGATTCAATAGTTTCCCATTTGAACTCAGGGTTTTACAATATAAAATAGCTCGACTTTATTCAAGTGGATGTGGATGTGGACGCCTATCGTATGCTACGGCGCGATATGGGGAAAGAAGAAGCGTAGAGTAGAGTAGAGTGGAGACAATCAAATCAATGAGCTGAGAGTTGAAATTTGTCGAAAGAGAAAGTCGAAAGAAAGTCTGGAAGACTAAAGAGAGAAACAGGGAAACGTTCTCAATATCTCTTTCACTTTGTGGAGAAAGTAAAATAAAGTAAGTTGAATGGAGTCAAGTCTACTAACGTAAGCCGTGTGTGAGTTTGAAAGGGGCTAAGCTGGGTTAGTTAGAAAATATAGTATCTTCAACAACATACATACAGATCCTTATCCTTACTTACTCAGGAGGTCTGCCGTGCAATACCATTCTCATCCTTATGCACTAAAAGGTAACCAGAGCAGACCAAAGCATTCCCGTTCACCGTTCAACTATCTCACTTTCACCGTTTCAAGCCAAAGCCAAAGCCAAGTGAAGTCAACTCCCAAAAAACTCAGTTTACCGTGTAAGCAAAGCTAGGCTAACGTAACCAAAGCAAACGAAATCCAAAATCCAAGCAACGAACACAGTATGAATATACGCCACAAATGGGGTAGAGCTACAACGAATTCTACTAACATTTTATGTATTAACTTTTACCTCATTCTCTAAAATTTGAATACTAACCCAATTTGAACGCAATGACATGTATCCTTCCTCTATGGTACTTACTGTGTTAAGTTTTTATACCAAATAAACGGCTAGTACAAAATATTGAGGACATTTTTAGATATTATAGCCTGATTGTGGCTTTTGGGAGGTGTAAGGACAATCGTTGGTACACAGACTAGTGTCGTGGTTCTTATTCTTGCTTTAACGTACGTACGTCAAGTCAACCTGTCTAAAGAAACGAAGACACTTTAGTTTAAACCCAAGCCAGATTTGAGAATGCTGTGGAAGCAAATACCTTTACATATAGTTTAAGTTACTATATACGGATATCTGCATCTAATATGTAATGTTATGTGTGTGTGTGTAGATGTGGTATGGTACTATGTATGTGTGAAATATAATGCAATTGCCACCAAACGAAGGAAGACGGACTAGGAAGAGATATGGCCGTTCACATCACTTCAGTTCAACTCAGTCAGTTCAGGTTCCTTTGCTGAGGAAGGCAAAGTCTATTTTCTCACTCGCCAATCTTCCTTAGTGACTTGACTTGACTTGACTGTGACTGTGAGTACATATAGTCAAGTCACTCAGATGTGAGACAGGGGCAAGACCAAAGCCAAAGCCAACCAACAAGAGTTCTAGTGTAATATAATGTAATGTAATGTAAGTATTAGTAATAGTAGACATATCTTACGTATGTAATGTATGTAGTATACAGACATGCTGAAGATACTGCGTTCAATGTTCAAGTTTGTGAATCCAAATCTGAATTCGAATCGGATATGGAGGACATCCTGAAAATGTCGCCGGAAGGAGGACTTTACCATGATGGGATATTTGAGACTTTCCAGACTTTCACTTGAAAGACTCAAAATCAAGAATCTTATTCTCACATCACATAACACCATACTTTCTTTTCCTCTGTGTTCGGTGCTCACTATTATAGTGATAGTGATGCTATGCTCCCTTGAATCTCATCTTCCCTTATAGTATTTACTTACTAGGTTCATATACGAACCTTCCTAGCTCTTCACTATCCTAATCCGTTTTGTCTGCAGGCTGTAGACCCTTAAATATAATACTGTACTGATTACAAGAGCTTAGATATATTTGTAGTAGGTGAATAGAGTACATAGAGTTGCATTTTGCGAGTCTCTCTCAACGTTTCCACACCATCACGAGGCTTAAACTTAAGGAGTCATATTGGAAATGGCCTACAACCGCTTCTATCGTAGCCGGATATGTCACATATACGATAAAAAAGAATTTAAAGACAAAATTACCCGAATCATCATTACCTTAACCTTATTTATTAGGTAGAACTCTTCCTGTCCTGTCGCAACTGTGACTATACTTGACTCTGACCTGCCAACTGCAGTTATGTAATGCAGAGTGTATTAACCGTAACATTTGCTACCTACATAAGAAATAAAATAATTCCCGGGCAGGGGTTTCAGGAGCATTGGCCCAAATAAATTCGAAAGGCTCTATTTAGCATAGTTTCTGGAAATTGCAACTTATTACATTATTACAGGCAGAGATTTTATTTGTAAATTGCATTTAATATAACATACATCATAAATCAGGAGAAATACTAGTTTCTCTGCTATGTAGAATGCACCATCGCCATCCCCATACTATTCCATAGCACCGGAGCAATAAACAATTCAGGTAATTTTATTCGCCAGTAAAGTTGATTGTGAGTTATATAGTGTTTCCCATTGATTACATTTTTTTCGGAGAATATTTAGCTAGCGGGCAGCCTTCGTCCATGTCCATATGTTACTATTCTTATGCTATGCTTCACTTTATTCACAAATATTATAGTACCGATACATTATATTATTACGCTGAATAGCTATTGAAGTTAATTTAGGCAGAACTGTGTATGTATATTGCACTGTAAGAGAAATATAGGTCGTAGGATACGTGTTATACATATGTAGATGCATTACACATGAATAGAGAATAATACATCGCCAAAAGGTTAGTTGTTAGTTCTACTAAAGTAAACGGGAGTATTTACATTAAGGATGGAAAAGTGGCAGTTCCATAGGAAATGTAACATGCATACCATACAGGTAATGGCTCCGAAACGTTTGAGAGGTCAGACCAAAACTAGGCAGACAGAGGAACCTGAGCTCTTATCGACTTCACTTTAGCATGAATATGGGCATGTAGCGTGCAGGCAACTTTTACAGCTCCAAGGTAAACTACTCACCGAAAATAATATCGTAAACTTAAACGAGGCATTTTACAAATTCACTCCAATATAGAATCAACTGTGAAGTTAGTATTTACTGGTATGGTATGGTCTGCTCTTGTCCTCCACTTCGTACAGTACAGTACAGCACAACATACTTTCTATACATACAGAGAAAGTTAGCTTTCCCGGGTTTGCCCTTGCTACCTACATCCTTACATTATGCTGTTACACTGCATTACAGTATTGCACACAAAGAAGAAGGTCCCAGTCGCATCGCATAAATTTTCTTCGCATCAACATCAGCATCAAGGCACATTGCACCGACAAAATAATGGGAAATGCTTACTGACATGCATGCATAAATGAAACTGTAATGTAAGTTCATGGGATAGGGATAGTGATAGTGATAGGATACCTTTCCCCTGAATCGTTGGATCTTATGTAAGGACCATGTTGGTATATGATTTCCTATATTACCGATGCTCTTATTTACTTACTGCGTATCTATCTGTTTGACGGAAAGGAAGAACAATCTAGTAATTCTTTACTTACAGAGATATCTATCCAAATTTAGTATTTTCCATAGCTACTGTACATATACTAGTAAGTATGTAATAAGAATACATAGAGGTAACCCACACCAAGGAACACATAGTAAATCCATTTGACTCGAACTGAAAACTCCTCACATCACATCTCAAACATTCATTCCATAGCCAAAGAGGACATTAGAACCAAATGGAATGATCAACATCAACGCGTATGTAATGTAGATAGTAGATACCTACTAAAGTGTACATATATACTATTTACGCAATCGATTCCCTACCCAGGACTACTATAGCCCACCTTGGAACAGATAATAGGTTTTCTCAACAGGAAAATACATGAGCAACTTAAATTCTGACATGAACACAGAAACAGAACAAAACGGCTGTGCGTTTAACATTAGTCTGAGGCTAAAGAAAAAGTGTACATACAATCCAAATCCAAATCCAGCGCTTTATACATAACAGAAGAGAGAGCGAGGACTAAAGCTAAAGTAGTATAATAGTTGCACTTAAAACCAAGAATGTATCTTCTTTTATTTTCCTTTGGTTTGCTTTAGTTTGGTTTAATGTGTTATAAAATCATGTATAGGTGAGCCAATAGTAGGATGTTTAAACCAAGGCAAGGCGTTAGCTGTAAACTAAACTAGTGTACTCGAGAAAGGCGAAGTAAGTGCACATACGTATACAGTTTCATTTTCAAAGTTGAGCTCTTCTTTACTTGACTTGACTTGACTTCAGTTCACTCTCGGCCTTAGTTACATATAAACATTGTGTAGCTTTACTACTATTAGAAGGAGGTTCGGTTATGTGAGATAGAGAAACGTACTTAAGCTTTAGACATACACAGGATAGAGTTCCGTACTGCTGTAGTAGGCTTAGCTGAAGCTCGTCAGTCAGCTACTTACTTAGAAAAGGTACAGTAGTACAGATACAGGAATTCCAGGCGGGTATTATGTAAAGAAATCCCAGGAGGCCAAGTCTGCAACTGCTCCAGGAAGAGATCACATTAAGAGTTAAGTGTGCTCTAGTCTAAATTGCGTTGGGCAGAAATTAGCCAAAACTACGTCCACCGAATTCTCTCTATTTCTCTTCTGCCTTGGCCCTGGCATCGCAAGGCCTCACTTTCACTAGTCAGTCAACTCAACCGCCTTCTTTCTCTCCCTGCTTACAACACATAAGTATTTCCTGCTTTGCTTTCCTCCTCTTTCCTCTAATTTTTAACTTCTTCCTTCTTTGCTCTATATTTATAGTTGGTGGATTTCTGTTGCAGGGCTATCGACATCTTTCGGCATTTTTACACTGCCTAGAAAGGAGAGAAGGAATCTATTAAACTAACTTAATTATACAGGTATTTAGAGGCTCGGAACAATAATTATTATAACTTTGAAGTACATATTTCAATAATTCTTTTAATTGGCCAATCAGAATCCAAAAATTACAGGTGGCTAATCAAGTTTACATATAGTCATTCAGCTACAAATTATTTCAACATATTTTTTTCGTATTAGGAAAATTAAAAAAGAAAACAGTTTTTGAACTTTTTGGTGCACTTGGGAATTTTTCGTGGAATCAGACTTGTCAAAGTCAATATTGCCTGGATTCCGCAGAGAGCTGCAACATAGTGCACTATGTACTCAAGGTAAACTAACTAAACTGCATAATACTCATTATCTCTATACATATACCTATATACGTATTCTTCACTTTGACTTGTATTTTTACCATCGTAAGACGCATCAACGAACCTATGTCCTATTATTAACCCTTACATTACTTATAGTCGTTACTGTAGTTAACAAAGTAACAAAATTCCTAGTGAAGAGATGAACTTTGTACTTGTCTGAGGTTGTTTAGCAACTCCCTCAGATATTATGCATGCATATTACTGTACGTCTACAAGTAGATACGGTAAGGTATAAGGTATACCTTGCAGCCTACAATACCTAATATACTTATTGCATTACATGCATTACATCAACTACTTACCTCCAGGCAGTTCTTTCGGAATGAGAAAAATTCTTTGAGATTAGTTATTTAAATTAAACTGTATAATGCATTGTCATAACATGAAAATTCTACAAGACTATGCATATGCGTCTGCAGGGGAAGGGGAAAGGTGAAAGTCGGTTGTCAACAACTAAAGTTACATCTCATGGCAGGCCAGGCTTATTACAAAGCTTCCCTCATCTAGAGGGAAAATATTTATGTACCTACTTACTACTTATGTAATTAATTACCTAAGACTATCATTATCGTCGGAAGAAAACTTTTATCCGGGAATTATGGTCATATTATACTATAATAGTGAAAACACAAGAGAAATGACAAAAACTTTCAATATTTTCCACTCTGGTGAAAACATCATTTAATAAATGGGTAAAAAGAACCCAGTTTATATTCATTATGGTCTCATATACTAATGTATCCCAATTCTGCATAAGTTCGTATAATTACTTGTAACCAATCTGCTTTCGACACAAGAAAAGGATTATATAAGACTATGTAGTAATTAATCATAGGGCAAATTCAATTATTCCATCGGGTAACCTTCCCTAGTCTAAATTCTTATTAGTGGGGAGTCCGAGAGAACTCACTGTCAATCTCCCCCTGTCTGGTGTGAGTTTACCATAAGAAAAATCCCTACGGCCACAATAGATTGACATTTGATAAGTGAGTGCTAGTATGGCCTTACCTCGACAAATTCCGCAGAGATTTCCATTCTACCAAACAAGGTTTTGTGGATCGACTTGACCTGGCTTGGGTTGACTTCATTATTCTTCTTCCTAGAAGAATAGACTTTTGTTTGTCGCAAAAATAAAAGCGTGTGGGCTTTACTCGCTAAATTCAGGCAAAGAATTAGCTACGACACTTTTTCACTTTCGAATTTATTCAAGCAGAATACAAAAGACCAGGCTAGACAAGGCTGAAGAAGCGACATATTTAGTAAACATGCAAGCTACAGCCTGGCCTGGGAACGAAACTTGCTATAAGGACCTGACATGAGTATGTAAGTTAAATAAAGGCCTTATACAGCAAAGGTAGAAAAATTATATTGATATGAACCTTAAGTAGAATCGATACATATATATATAAATACACTTTATACAGTACATGTACCGAAAAATTATTATTTTCGTATGGGCACCTGCATATTATGGGTAGTGCTACGCTATGCAGGTAGTAGGTACGTGATCTTCTATCTACTGTAACGAAAAAACACCCAAACCAACCCTATCACACTTAGACCATGCACTTCTGTAATCTTATTGAGTCGCTTCTTGGTACACTATGTTTTAAAAGCGAGGAGACAGACACGGAGATACTATAAGATTTCTCCTACTTTCTCCCTACAATTTATACATTATCTGAATATTTACTCGCACTAATCCTACAAAATTAATTGGAAGATAATCACAAATTCCATGGAGAAAGTAGGAGAAAGCTTTTGCATTCGAATGCTTATGTTGCCAGCACTCTTTTGAAATATTCTGTATATTGTACCACTTTGTACATAATATCACAAAATGAATGTACTTGGCTATACATATTTGCCACTGTAGGTTGTAGGTTTGCCACTGTAGGACTAGTCAACCCGTATATTGTATGCAAATGCATTTCTTTTTTATACACTTACAAAACCTATCAATGGATCCTCGCTTTCTCTACTGTATGTACTCCAAAAAAACACAACCGCAACCATCAGCATCCGACCCTATACTTAATCTGATGCATGTAAGTGAGAATTGAAGTGCCGCAATACATAATACATGATGTATAAGACAACGCAGCAGTAGAAAGAAAAGGGTGTCGCCGTGTCGTGTCTGCTAAGGTATTCTATTCTTGAATGTGTAGTAACAGTGTAGTACCTAGTACATACTAAGTATAGGAGTAGTCGAAGTAAGAGTAAATATATTAAAATATAAAATTTACATCGCACTATCAATTTCACTATTATAAGGAATTTATCATCACCGTATCTACCCTGTTGTTATATTTATACGTATTTATGGAGTACAGAAACATATTTAAGGTACTTATCTATGTAAGGTGCCACTTTTGGTACTATTACTAGAGATACAGGGTGTAAAATAATTTACACTGACTCTGCATTTGCTTTTCAGAATAAAACATTCCCTAAGGGGTAAAATAACTCATTGTCAGGTAAGTAGTCAATTGCATCTGTAATAGTTTTCCTAACGATATAGAACTAGAATACCAAAACCACATTCTTCTGGATCTGAAATTTAAACCACAATTCAATTAACTATTAATTGAAAAAGAAACTTTAAATGTTGCTTCTAGTAAATATGACTGTTTTAAATAAACATTAGATTAGTTTTAAAAATTTTTGAATCCGTTTAGGCTTTAGAGTACATTACCATAATAGTCCGATGTGATCTGATGACCTAATTCACCTAATCATCCATATACTTAAATTATAACCTGTACGTATACTGGAATAATATGTATAGTATTTTTTACACTTTGCATGAAATGGCTATTATATATTCAAACAGCCACTATTATCACTCCAATTTAACCATTCAATATAAAAAGAAACATTGTACATAACAAGAAGTGGCAGAACAATATTGTACAAGAAGAGGGAATGTGTATACTACATAGTGTATGAGTCTCTGTGCTCTGAATGGCTTTATTTTTCATTGCATACTGTATAGGTAGGCTCATAGTATTTAGTAAATAGTAGTAGCGAGGCACATACAAAGTGCATGCACATACCTAGGCATCTCTTTGCCTTCAGTAGGTACAATAGAGTTTTCATCTAAGAGCAACATTTTTGACACCATGGATTCATAAATATATTTTGAATAAATCGACGAGACGTTGATTCTGTCTTCTGTTCCGTAGCACATTGTCGGCCAAGCAAAAGCACAACCAAACTAAAACCTAGTCGCCCCTTCAATGTAATTCATACTCGAGCGAGCTCCTCTTAACTGAACTGACATGGCATGGCTGTGGTTCTGATACATTATACTTTTATGGATCTTGTGGAGGTATGTTGGTAATAGCTAATGCAGAAAAGATATCACAAAGATGTATCCTTGCATTTATCAGTATATAGGTTGCTCTATTTCTATATTGTCAGTATTATTTTAAAAAGCTATGGTAATAGATAGTTCAACTCAATCCTTATAATAGCAATTCTAGTTTAGTTCCAGATTGTCTTTCCTGTTACGAACCTTATAAGTAATACAACTTGACGTGTATTATTGCAGATTATATTGTATTACTATATCAAAAACACAAGGAGGATGTATACAGAAAGGTATCCCCAGTCCCCACCACTCTACATTACATAAAGAGTTGATCAGATCAACGCCAAAGTGGATCTCTCTTCTTGTGAAGATTCAGAATTCAGACATTTGAACGATCACTCTAGTATGGCCTATAAAAATGGAAAAATTGAAACCACTAATCTTAAGTATAAAGGGTACACATTCTATATCACAAACAACTAAATACAACAACGTGAGTTCTAAAATACCCTTAAACATAAATGCTTTCACTATAACTTTATATAAGGTTGTATGTACTTTATCTAATATTAGTAAAACTTACCCACTGAAATATGCACACTGTAATATCAGGTCAAAATATTTTAGTATAGCGGTATGTATGTATCTCTGATGTACATTACATATTTGCAGGGCTATACACATTTTCGGAAAGATACTCTACTTCTGAAAGAATTTTCATTTCACATTTCAGCCACTTCTTCGATAAGATTTTTTCTTTATGCCAGGAAAATACTTTGCCTAACTTTACTTAACTTTGCCTTGCCTCTAGTTCACTTTTCCCTTAAGCTCTGCTGTCTGTTGAGAATTCTTCTTGTGGCACTTTCTTACTTACGTATTGTAGTCAACTCAACTTGCTTTCCTACTCGCTTAGTTCAGCTCAGCCCACTGCTACTATGTACGTACAATGTAGACTAAGTATGTAGGAGGAAGAGTAGATTGCTTCGAATACCCAAAGTCTTTACCCTTTGGCTCGCTGGTTATTAGAAATTGAACTCGTCTCAAGAAAACTAAATTGGAGAAAGAGAGCTAGTAGCTACTTACCAGAGAAAGTTCTACAAGTTTCTGTTCAATCCACGATCAGACCATAATATTCTTTATATCAGTAAAATAACACTACATATTCCTACAATAGTAATCTATCAGTGAGCCATAAGTAGTCAAGGCACCTAACTCTCAGATGTGCTCCAGAAAAAATACACCCTTACAGTACTGTAAAGGTATTTTTCTTTAAGTGTACACAATATGCCTTCCTAAATGCCTAGCTATTCTATGAAAACATCTTGGATTTTTTCAACCTATACAACTTTGCATTATCCGAATAATAATACCAGATCATAGAAAAACAACACGGTAACATTCATTGCAATAAATGTTTGTGCAAAAATCAATCTTTACTCTGGTAAATTGCAAAATTAGACAAACACTTTTAAAAATGCCCTTTTAAAAATTAAAACCTATAGTTCTTGACAAGTGTGGCATACAGTTTAGTAATAGTAATACTTGCATATGAACAAAGTAATCACGAGACAAGAACTAGTCTATTATCAGTTTAGATTTATTTTTATCACACTCCGATACTAATATCAGAAAATGTTCTACAACAAACCTTACACAGCTCGTTGGTAGTAGGTGTAGGAAAATAGGAAGTGTAATATACATAGTTCATCTTATTCCACTTGTTCTCCTATTGTAATATTTGTGTACAACGAATGCCTACGGAAATAATACACTTTTTAGTGCAGTACAAAAAAGTTAGTATTATAAAGAGGACAAATCCCAACTTAAATTAGACTTGGTTCACTTTGGACACAAAGTAGTTAAGTATGTGCCATTTCTAGATAATCCACACAGTTGTTTATACAATTTAGTTACTTAAATTAAGTAGGTACAGTTTACAGTTACTCTCTTCCATGAAATTCACCATAATATGAAAGTGCAAAACCGAGAAAAACAAGGCGGAGTAGTTTGTCAAAGTCCACTCCGATTTGAGATTCAGGATGGAGAGGGGATTGTCCTAGGTCTTTAGGGATTTCAAAAAAGATAGGATGACCCAAACGGGAAGATTAATGAATTCCTGCTAGTATATTAGTGTGACTTGCCAGCAAGGGAGCCGTCCTACTGTTTTCTTCTTTCTCCGAACCGAACCATATATACAGTACATAAGAGGCTAACTGTTTTAAAATTTGGTTGGTACACTTTGTATATATGCCTAGCCAGAAAACCATAATATTTCATGATACATACATTATATACAGATAGCAGTACCAGTATATAGGTAGATGCATAGATACATAGATACTATAAATACATAACTGTTAAGCTAACTTTACCATTTACAATGTATTCAATTCCATGAACTATGAACATTCTTTGAATATCATGTGCTTCCTGTAGCTTAAGATATTTTTACCATACACACGCTATATTTGTGATATACAGTATGGAATTTTCTTGTAGTAAAGATAATTTACTTCTTTTGGCTTCCTGACACGGTCTATATAACAAATTTATATCTGTTGTTGGTTAAATAAACATACATAACAGCTAATACAGTACATAAACATAACTTACTGCTTTTACGTATATGAGCATTGCATGTATATCGTATGTAGGTAAATTAAATGTGTACCATTATAAGAAGGATTTGGGAGTAAAGAGCAGAGCACGATTTTTGGTTTCTTTCTTTACTTGTACAATTGTCTATGTCCTATTAATTCTAATACTCTTCGTATGTACCTATATGAAAGTATAAAATGTATGTACGGAGAAAGTCATTCCTTCATTCGTTTTGTAAGAAAACTGTCTTACCACAGTGTAGCACCACTTACGGTCTCTTCTGCTTCGTTAACTTTAACTTAGCCAATAATTAAGTTTGCCGGTTCCCTAAGAACTCTAATTTACTCGGCAAATCATCAAATGAGTGAGTTGCAGTAGAACACGAACAGTCTTCTTGCATTACGTTACAGTTACGTTAGTTAGAGGGAGAAATACAGAACAAACCAAGATCGTGGTGTGGTCTGGTCTACTAGGTACACTACAGATACAATATTCTTTACTCTTTATATGTACCATATACACATTTACAGTCTGATGTGATGTGATAAGCTAACTACTATGTATATATTTGTAATGCCATGCCATGCCAGAGCGGTCCATACAAGAAATAACAAAGAAGGAAGACGGATGAATGCATCTCACTCAGTAGCTTTCTTCGATCAGCTTCCTAATTATCAAGAGAATTTATTTACTTTAGTTTTCTCCTTTCCTTCTCTCTCTATTGGTATTTCATAATGAAATTCTTGTTCCACATACTCTCTCTTTCCTATCCTATTTTATTTTTTCCGCATGAGCTCTCGTTTTGTCCGCTTGCAATTTTAGACGCTACATAGGACAGGACAGAACCGACCAAACCAGATCGCCCTCATAAATTCCAGAATTTTAAGACCGACTCTTTCTACTGTTTTCCTATTTCTATTTCGAGTATAAGTAAATTCCCTGCCCTAGTACAATGTACAACTATTAGTCTTTATGTATTAATGCATTAATTTTGCAATAACAACAGAACAGCAAAACTTGAAACTGCATTTAATAAAGTCTAGAGTAATACAATTAGAATTCAGCTTGCAGTCTAAAAGTTGGAAGTTGTACGTTCAAACCCATTTCTCCAGCATAGCAGCGTGAATAGCAACATAATGCAATAATTGTTGATAAACAGCACACCAATTTTCATTTCTGCATTATCTCAAATAGGGATCTCTAATGCTGCCATAAATAACTCAACTAGGCAACAGAAAATGTGATAACGTTATTTAAGAATGATAAGTATCCATTGAAATGAGGAGCTCCGTCGAAATAAAAAGCTAAAGAAAATAGTAACCTAGTCTAGAATAGTAATATAGTTTATATAGTTTAGAACAGAACAGGGAAAGCTAACACTAGCTCTAGTTCTAGCTCATAGTCTTATGATTTATGTAGGAGTAGGAAGAAAGAGCCGAGAGTCCCTAACCCAAAAGTATTTACTTAAGAGCTCTCAAAACAGCTCCTCTCTGCTACGTAAATATTACTTTCTCGAGGATTATTGAAAGAGTAGGTAGGCAATAGAGCTGATTCAACTAAATTCGAATACCTTCTACTCCTACATAAGTATGTAAGTATAGGTAGGTAGCTACACAGTACAGTACACAAGAGAAGTTAAGTAAGTAAGCTTAGTTTTAGTATAGCTATGAAATAGCACGACAATGAAATGAACTGAAGATGTGATGTAAGCCAAAGTTATGTGCAGAAGCATTCGCACTTTGCACCACTACCTTCCATTTATGTGTGTTTGCACTAAGACTAGGAGTTTATTGTGTATCATTCGCCCATGAATATTATATTGTGTTTGACATCCATTCTTAGGTGTCAAGGGAAGCTAGAAACAATTCTTCTCATTGGATTCGGAATGTGAGTTGGAGTTGAGTTGACTTACTATGACTTGACTGTAAGTATCTCTAGAAGAAAAAACTCGAGTGGAGTGGAGTGAGTGGGATAAAATGACAAAGGAGAAGAGAATTCGGCGTGGTTTTGTTGGAAGGATGTATGTATGTACAACGTGTATATGAATGTAGTTGGGAGAAGAAACTAGCAAACTAGTGCCTTCTGCCTACTCTACTTACTGAATTGAGAAAGGAAGGAGCGAAATGAAAGAAAGCAGAGTTTTTGGCTTCCTTCAGTTGAGTTTTGATGTGTTAGTGTTGGACTTGAAAGTTGGGTTGGTTGGAGGAGGACAGAAGGAGGGAGACTCAACTCATAGTATCGTATTCATCCTCCTAGCGTCGTATCATGGGAAAAGTTCAACATCCTTTATGATTCATGGGCTTGCTTATGTCATGCATTATTGTAGTCGAAATGGGAACAAAAATGAGTCCGACTGTCGTCCTAAAGCTAATATTCTTCAGCTCAGCGTGGCCTGGCCAAAGACACCGACACCAAATAGAGTAATTTATGACTAAACCCTTTATGCATTTTCCCCAGACTCTTTCAACAGCGAAAAAGCTGTGTATCTACATTACAGATACAGACATAGAAAATGCAAGACTACAATGACTAGGTACTGGATACATACTTTACATAGTTACATACCTATTTATTTACAAACGAAAAGTGCTGCGAAAAAATTTCGGCCGCGCGAATGTAGACACCTCTTTTCTACATACCAACTTTAGACATAAGAGTGTTGGTTTTGCAGTCTACTAAATACTATTAGTTTTAGTTTGCATTTTTTACATCAATAAATTGTTGGTACTTAGCAAGTTTGGAATTCCTCATCACGAGTTGCAATTACTTTCAGCAAAACTAATGAACTGACTAATATGTACTCTAATTACTTAACCGTGGTCAAGCTTTTAATTTATGAATTTTATACCCAATTATTTCTTGATTGTATTCTTTACAGTTCGTCTCCCTATATACGTACATAAGTACAGCGGAATTTTTCGTTTTGACATACATGTTTACGTGATGATGCTAATTTAAAATTAAATTAACTTAACCAGTCAGGTTTTACTAATATTAAATGATATTATCTTATATTTGGATTAAAGAACCAATCCACTACTAACTACTACTCAATATACTTAGGTATTATGCCAAATGCCAAAGGGTACGTACACGTCTATAAAAGGTTTATTGTTGCAAAAACGTGTCAATCTAAAAACAACTGCCAGTAGTAAAGCAAATAGGAATTTTTTCCCCTATTATTTTACATAAGTATATGTTTTGTAATGGATAAGCCTACCTCTGCAATATTTTGTTTTGGCCCAGGCATTTGGCCTAGTCTGTAGTATAGGTAATATATACTACAGGCATAAATATATGTATGTAATTTCGAATTTTTTGCTGTCTTATATTTATCGCCAAATTAGATTATTATGACAACAATTTGTGCAATGTTTATAATGGTAGAATGGAATATAAAGAAGAACAATGTTCCTCCGTTCCGTTTCACAGTTAGTTTTATATGCTTATGCTTTCTCGCATTCTTCCGCCTGTCGAATTTCTAAAAGAGCAAACCAACGGTAAATCATACACTAGGGTATGTATGGTATTATACAGCAAAACTACTTTATTGGTTTAAAAAGCTTCCATTCCAACCAAGGAAGAAAATGCATAAGAGTAAGAAACGGGTAAACCGGGAGTCCCGGGCAGTCTTCTTTTCTGCTGCAGTGCCATGCCATAGCCATACCATAGGCCATACACTATCTACTACGACTACGACTCTTCTGTTGTGTACGTTACATTAAGTTTTTCCGAGAAATGTCACATACTTTTCCGGCTCTTGTTTCCTTTCATTATGTTGCGTTTAAGTTATTTGACCCGGGAGCAACATTTTTGTGGCTTCATAAATTTCTTAAAATATGTGCTTTCGTTTTGTATGGAGTAAGAGTTGGAGTTGGAGCGACTGCCGTGTCATAGATATACGGAAATAAAGAATCGTTCCAAGTTCCTTGACGTGAAATGCTATTGCTATTATATTACTGTGTGAATAAAGAATCAAATGCACAGCAGTACAAGTACAATTGTAGACTGCAGAGTACACAATTACTTTCTCCATATATAAATACATAATACATACTATATTCCTTCATTTCGTGCCCTTAATTCAATTTACGTCTCCATCACATCGCATTAAGTAACTCTTTCTTCAATTCAAAGAAAATATTGGATTCTGGATACCCTAAAAATGAAATGAACAAGAAATTATTTTTCTTTTAGTAGACTAACTGTCTCCGCCAGAATTTCATCATTTTCATATCCAAGGGGGAAGAAACAAAACAACCAAAGAAAACTTATGACTGTAATTGAACTATTTTATGGAACTCGACACCGCAATTTATGCCCACGAATTCGTCATTTACCTCGTGTCTAGTCTACCTCCTTAAATATTCTTCCAATGCCAAACTTTCGGAATACATCTCTTTCTCTTAAATATAAACCTAATTGTAGCTATAAAGATTTCATTCACATATTATGTGCACTAAAAGCACGCTATCATAATATCCTAGTTAGGTATTCATACAGTACTAAATAATAGTACCTGGAAATTGTAATTCAATTCACCATGTAATGCTTTTTATCACTTGTCAAACTACATTAATAATATTAGCTAATAAAAACACCGAAGATTAAATATATTCCAAAGCTAGATAATTCTAATATTCAGCATTCAGATTAATAAACTGAATCTTATGTTAGCAGCATTAATACTAAATGAATAATCCTCTTCTTTCTGCATCACTGAAAATTATTTGCACTGCCCCTTAAATAAACACTACTAATTACTAATTATAAAGAAAGTTTAATTTGATACAAGAATTGCGAATGCTTTCAATCAGTCTATACGGGAATTCACATAAGAACGATGATCATGAATGGAATGGGAATCAAACTGGAATGGATGAGTGACTCCTCTTTCACTCCCACTCCCAGTATACTGGAGCATTCGACAGTACAGTGTGTAACTTAGAAAATAAAAATTAACGACCGTGTTTACTCTTTTCCATGTAAACAAGTAGTTTGTGCAGTAGTCGGGAAGGATCACACAGCAAACTGCATTAATGGGCAGTAGAGTGCTGTGCTAATATAAATTAACTAGTTGACTGATCAGAAGTCAGCTCAAAAACCAATGTTCAAAGTAATCTTGATCAGCACAGGATGATCGTGGTGGTTTATGTATGTAGTATGTATGTACATACAGAGGAGTATAGGAAAGTCATGGCAAGGCAAGGCGAGCCATACCAAAGAGAAAATCTAATGCACCACATCGTTACGAATGAAACTAACTAGGAAGTATCAGTATATGCATTTAGGCACCCTTTTGTATGGACACATAAGTACCTATACCTATATATATTTAAGTATTATATTCCTCGTACAGAAATTACAGTTTATAAAGGTTGTAGCTAGCATCAGTAAACATAATTTGTTTGACAGAACATGAAAAAGTCTACTATTTGAGATAGTGCCTTCATTATTCCAGTGTTCAGTCCTTGTATATTGTAGAAATGAAGTCAAGTGATGGAAAATGAAACTTGCAAACCAGTTCGCAATGAGGGCGATCTACTCCAACTCTAATTCAGCTTACGAACAACTAATATAACTAGGTAACCAAACTAAAACACTGCTAATGTAACGCAAGAGCATACGTAAAGCATTCCAGTCAACCTTTGGAGCTAGTAAATTTAGCCTAACATTTTACCACATACTTGTCCAAGGCAGACAGTACCTATAAATCTCAACCATTTGGCCTTCTGGTTGTTTTTAAATTTTAATTTAAGCTAATCGAGGATATTCTCAACGTCAGTAGAAATTATTGTGAAAGTGATAGAATATCGTAATTTTAGGTAACATAGGTTATTTATTTAGTTGAGGAAGGAAATTTTTTTCAGTTTTGATTGTTTTGGAATATAAAACTTCAAAAAAAGTTTTAATAGGGGAATGTATCACAAGATCACAAGTGTCATCGGATTATGAATCCTAAACTGTAAAAATTATAACCATTTCGATTATTTTTCGGGAAATACAAAAGAAAAAACAAATGTATCCATTAAAAAGTGTCCCTTTACAGATTGGCACTGCCTGCCTGTGATATATTTACAATATAACAGAGGTAAATCGAACATACAATATATCACAGTGTAAATGCACTAGTAAAATATATAGAAGCTAGGTAGAATATAGTTACATTGCATTACATACATACCTCCAGTAAAATAGTGCAATGCCATGCCAGGGAAGGACTTGCTGGCTTGGCTGCTTTCAAGTATAACGCAATGCAACGAGGCGAATTTGATGTGAGTGACCGATAAAAGAGAAGAGCCAGCTCACTCACTCGGCTTTCCCCCTCCACTGACTTTCAGTTTGTCTTTCTAGTTAGGTAGTAGAAATTCTACACTAGGCAGAAAAACTGAAATGGATGGACTTGTTTAAGAGAAATGTAAATATACAATGGAGCAGTCAATCCAAGTTCTACAGAACAGAATTTAACACAGAGAGAACCAAAACCAATAACCAAACAGATGGGTTCCTAAAGTAATGGACAGGGTAAACTTTTACTCTTTGGATACGCTTACGTTTAGCAGCTTTAGCAAAGGTTTGCTATACGGCTTTACACACTCAAAGACTCAAATATAAGTATTAGTGTACAATTCTACACAAAGTTTCACTAGTCTTTTTTGATGCCCTCTTAATAGCCAAAAGGTATACTATTATAGCATTTCTTATACTTTATAAAACCGTCTTAGCCTTAGCACCTTAAATGTAGGTAAGTAGTAGGTACCTATACATTTAGAAGTTAAGGGTGAAATGTTTCCGCTCCTTCCCTTTTGTAAATGTAGCCGACAAACTCAAGCACCTACACTATACTTACGCATCCTACACCAGACCAGAGTGCTTTCGCTCCACTTGAGTCAAATTAAGTTGTTGCTTTCAGTCAAGAAAAACAAAGAGAAAGTAAAGCAAAATACTAGTATATAGTGCTTATGTTGAAACGACTCAACTGTAGGTAGAGTAGAACAATATTCTAGGTGAAAGTTTGTTCTATGTAAGCAAGCAAAGATTGCAATGTCTTATTTCTTAAAGCAATTTCATGCACTACATATTTTTAGTATTAGGTTAGTAGGTTTTATTCAGGATTGCTTACCTTCTCCTATAAAGCTTCCGGATTTGTACGGTACGTCTGCAAATTACAACATTCCAACAAACCATTGTTAATTATATTAATTTTAGATTACAAAGTAACTATTGATAATTAGTTTAGCTTAGCTTGCGAAACGCAACGGTTAAAAATTATTTGTGTAAAGTACTATTTACATGTTACGACATTAATCTATAGGTGCATATTTGGCTACTCGCAACACAGTAGACAATGACAAAATGCTTACTAGTGCAGATTAACACCATTTTGCAATATTCTGATAGCAAAATTTGGCAATTCTTGCTATGATCAAAATATTGTGCGAATTGAATGTGTGTCAAGCATTCAGATATGATATTTTGCTGATTAGAATCTATCTGGGAATAATTCTAGGTTCTCAGCTGGCTTTCTAGTAATTAAAAGTGTAATAATAAAATACTGGGAATGTACAGAGAATTGAAATAAATGAAAATGCATTAGTAGAAATAGGTTAATGGGTTATGGCTGGAGTTATAGTTTAATTATTCTAGGGAAGCATTAATAATAGTGATAGAATAGAATGTAATGAGCTAAAATCCATAGGTTGCTTACATTTGAAATAGATGAGAGCTCCAGAGAAGGAGAGTAAAAGAATGAGTAGGAAAACGACAAGCATGAGGAGAAGTGGGATGCGACAATGAAGCCAAAAGGAGTTTAGACAATGCCCTAGGGTGCCCGGGGAGAGGTCTCCCTCATTCCCACCACCGTCGTCAACCCCATTTTGATCGTCATTCACATAACCACAACAGAGTCCGGGAATATTCCCGTTGCCGCTGTTCAGCGGATGATTATGATTATTTCCTCCATTAGCGGAGACATGTCTGCTCCTCACTTCCCGGTCTGATTCATCGCCTCCTCCACCACCTCCGGGTGGGCCGATCCCACCCCCATCTCCATTACCAACGGGTGCGAACTTCTCTTGTAATTGCCGTACCACAGCATGTTGTCCTGTGTGATTACCTACGTTGTTATGATTTAGAGTCAAATTATTCACGAGATCACTTTCCCCCGGGCCAACAACGTAATTATTCCCAATATTCTGATGATTTTGAAGTTGGTGTTGATTGTGGTGGTTTAATTGTTGGTGCTGGTTCTGGTGCATGTAGTGACCATTCTTACTGTGTCCAAGGTTCAAGTTGGCAGGATTGATTTGATTTTGGTGATTATGTGCGGCAATAATTTGCTGCCTGTGGAGAGGGATTTGGTTATTGTGATTCGCCGGGTATTGCCACTCTGGCTCGTAGGAGTCGTAGCCATTGTCGTAATTCTCGTATTTAATGTGATTCCCGGATTTCAGTGTCCCATAGTGGTTGTTAATTATTTGTTGGTTCTGAGGTTGAGGCGATCCATGATTTCCATAAGGATACGTAGAGTATGGGTCCATTTTTGGACCAAGAAATGATATTTTAATCTTTACAAGGAAAGAAACAAATTGCTAAACAGATCCTTCTACACTAACGTGTAACAGCAACGATAATGGTAGTAAGAGGAGTTTTTCCACTATTAGTACTTTAATTAGCATTACACTATCACAAATGGACACATTATAATATTTAACTTCCATTCTTCTGTCCTGTCCTCTATCTGTCAAAAGTTGTTAACTTTAATTTTACTTTTAACTCTCATGTTCGATTCACCATTGCTAGTGCACCAGGGATTAGTAAAACCGTTAGAAGAAGCATATATACGTATAGAAGAGTAGAAAGTAGAAGGTATTAGTTAGCAGCAAAGAATTTCTCCACAACTCTTCACGGATAGAGGAAACCTTAAAGAGAAAGCAAAAAAATTGTTAGTTTTTTTCTTAGTGTAACTGTAGCTTAGCTTGGCTTGGCATTTGTTCATATCATACTAATAGCGAAGGATAGAGATAGATAGTGCATAGCTATTGTAGTAGATAAAACACTCATTTATGTCAAAGGAGTAGAGAAATAGTATTTCGCATCAGAGGACGCGCTGGTGAAAAGCGATTGGATTATCTTGCATGATCTAATTTAATTTTTGCTACTAGAGCTCCGCTACAGATAGGCTACGGAAGCTTGGAAATGTTTTGGCACATGAATCGCTCGGAGCGTATAGTCTCTTGACAATACATAGTTTCTATTTCGCAATATACATAGTTTCAGTTTCCCACCCTGGAAGAAGATAGTTCGGTTCTCTTCTCGCTCGAGAATGAAAAACTTGTTTTGTCTTTCTTCTCAGCGACTGAGACTGAGACTCACTAGTCAAAGTAGCTTAGTTTCACATGCAAATCTGTAACTGAGAAGGAGAAGCTGTTAATTCATACAACAAGCTACTCTGCTACATACACCACAGCGAAAAGATAGGGAAAAGTCGAGAATTTGTTAAGATTTAGTGAAATAGTTTTAGAATTTCGCTAAGGCAGAAGAGATCCAAGAAGAACAACCAACATTGAAGGGAAGCCAAAGCCAAGCCAAAGCCAAGCCAACCAAAGTAAAAGTAAAGGGAGGCAAGGATTTGGGAATTATATCATGAGATACATTGCAACTCACTCCTAATATTAGTCAACTTGAATATATACATAGAAAATAGCTATTTTAATGCAATGTAGACCGGAGACTGGGAACTGTACCTATATTCTACAACTAATTCTCACGAAGAGGAAGAGCACGAAACAATACGATACGTTACTGTTACTACTACTAAAGAAGAAGTGTTATCGCAACAGTAATGCAATGCAACTTCTATCTTATGGCCATGTAGAGGTGTTACTATCTTTGTATTTCAAATTTCAACTTCTTCCTAGCTACACGAGCACTACAGTGCACTACACTACAGATAAAAAGATACATTGCATTGCATTTCTTAAGATAGGATGAGAAGTGACGGGAAAGAGTGAACTGACTTGACTGATTAGGTATTCCATGAGGTGAACTCAACTCAACTCACTACCGTACTAAACTAAACTCAAGACGAACACCAACATTGAACATACCTATTTAAGTAACATTCAAGAAGGTCCTGCATGGTACTTTTACTTTACTACTACAGTACACTACATCCATGCAGGAAGTTTGCTTTAAGGGAGAAAGCAATGCAAAGCAAACTCAACGCAACTCAATGTGAGTTAAACTCAAGCCGAAATGTCATTAGTATGCATACTATCAGCCCAAGTTCCTCTCGCCGACAAATTCCTTTAAGTGTCTTCTTCTTGTTCAAACCAACCCCAAACCAAATTCCATTTCAAATTCTAAAATCTTTCTCAATCCCAATTCGACAACTATCATACAATGTAATTATGCAACTACATACAGATACATACTACGCAATAGACAGCAGGAAGGGACATTTGGGAGATCCCTCATTCCATTACATTCCAATCAAAATGTATTAACAATGTCAACACAATTGCCGACTTACTACGTACTGAAGCGGACGCAAAGCATATTAAATATGCTAATATAAATCTTATCACCACATCGGGGCAAATAGGGTAAACGAATGACAATCAGATCCGAATAAGAAAAAAGTTTAAAAAAATGAGTGTACATAGTAGGCTGAAGGTATCAATGCAATTTTAAAGGAAATGGTTAGCTGCAATTCAAAGTGAAAAAGTAGTTTATCAATCTGCAAAGTTTAATATTTCTAAAATAAATATTGGCAATTAAATTTTTTTATTAACATTTAATCCAAATAAATGTCTAATAATTAATAGGCAATTCTAATCACTAGGTTTAACTTGCTTTGTGATTGTTTATATAATTTTGGATATTTTATTTCCCATGTGGTATCCCGCAAGTGGCTATCCCTTTTTTATAAAGCTTTCCTCCAGTTGTACACCAAAACTATCCGAACAATTCCCCCTTCCCATAATCTTGTGTTCTGGGTTACAGTTACAATGAAAATATACGAATGTCCTGGTCCTGACTTTTACATACATACAAAATACTATACTAGTATTTTGAACGTTACTTAAGCATCCTTACGCACCTTACTTACAATAGAACACGAATGACTGACTCCGTTACCCTCGCTCTCCCCTTCCTCGTCTCAAGTTTATTTTTGGTCTTTACAAGTCTGAGATTGTATCAAATAAGGTTAGGCAAATAAGGAAAAACTCTCCCCTACTTTAAATTCTCATAAGAGTAAAGTAAACTGAACGTTTATTGTTCTATTCCAAAGTTTCTAATTTAGTTGACCTGGCATAGCATAGTATACCTGTTCTGCTCGTGTTTACAGCATATATTACTTACATAAGGTAACGTTGTACAATGGCATTCGTAAATTGATCTTGTTTTGTCTTGCATACATAAATACGTATTTTACATGACTATACATACACCTGTTCAGTAAGGGGACTGTAAACCCAAATCCAGTATATGTATATACTTACTACATCTTCTGATTTTATAGGTAAGAATTTTATTTCGTAAACTTTAGTAAGTAAGTAGCTACTAGTAGCTACTTACCCTTACTCTTCCCTCCCAAATGTAAAATATGAGGCTTCTATTTTAATTAGAATAGGAAGGAAGAAATTAGAGTATAAACTTCCGACGATAACTGCTACGCACACTTATCATGTGAGAGAGGAAGATGAAAGTTTGAAACCATAATAGCCCCATAAGTTAGACATATAGGGATACCAAATAGGTACATTATTAGTAGCTACCTCAAAAGAAGCTGTGTATTAGGGTGTATGGTAAAGTAGTATCCTTTTAATGTTTTCAAACTATGTCTTGGCTTCACCTAACGTTTTGGTTTCACAATTAATTTCGTTTTCGTTAAGTAGTTCTTGTAATTAAGTTAATTACGACTGACTTTGACTTCCGAAAACTCTGCTCTTCGTCAGAAGTGCCATGCCAATGAGAAAGTCACTAGACAACCACTATGGAGTCAAAGAATTGAAATAATGTAGGTAAGTTATATTATGGTGTATGGCAAATGCATATATAATGCTTTCGTACACATAGCCTTAAACATTAATGAAAAGTTACTACAGAAATTGTAAGTATGTAAACAAATCTAGATATCTGTTGCATTTTCACTTTTAAAGCGCTTTCATTTCAATGTGTACATACTTTGTTTACTGTAGTGTATGTAGTGAAAAGGAAAGCATATAAATTAAAAACTTTTCCTATGAAGTGCCCTAGACAAAAGTTGTTCTTTCTCGTAGAGACTATAAAAGGGATATGAACGGAAAGGAAAACTTTTTTATTGCGTTAATGGCAAGTAGTAAAGTACCTAGGTAGCAGTTGCTATCAAACCATTATACATAGAACATAACTATAGTAACAATATAGCAATAACCATAAAAATGAATCTTATTTTTTAAGCGTTTACTATTTATCAGGTCTTATTCAGACAGATGGGACATTATTATAATATTTGTCTAGGAAAAACAAATATTTTATTCAGGAAGAGAAAGAATATTTAGTACTAGCCTGGCATTTCAACTCAACAGAAGGAAGCTAAGTACACCTTGCTTAAGATAGGAAGCTATTCCCTGTGTTTTCCCGTTGTCAAGTCTAAATTATATATCTCCCCTGCTTATGGCTAATGTTTCAATGCTACGGAGGAAGAATGTTAATGCGAACTTTATGAATGATGAAGGGATGGAAAATTCTGGCATTCACTCAAGCCAAGCGTCTGAAGAATAGGAGAGAATCCTCCTCCTCATCATACACTCTGATGCATATTACTTACTATTACTAGAGTATTAGGAGAAATAATATTCCAGTAGCTATTTCAGAACTCTCATTCTCGTTCTCATTTCCCTTTCCCTCTTTACTCCAAATCCAAGTCCAACAATTCAGAATTTCAGACGTTGCAGTTATGTCTCAACATTATTTAATAGTGACATTGCATCGCATTGCCTATGCTTTGCGATGTTTGAAGGATAAGGAGCTTATGCTATCTCCGTCTTGAGGTTCAACTCCTCAAACTGCTAATCTAGATTCTGTCTCCCTTTACAAAAATATTCCTTCGTCAACATCAGTTTACATCGGAATCTAGTGGCTCAAGTCAACTTTGGTTAGCCCTACCCTGCTTTACGTTTAATTCCCTGTCAAATAAAATGGGGATGAAGGAATGAGTCCCGAATCCTGGAATCTGGCAAACGAAAAATTACAATGGCTAAAAATGAATCTTATGCATTCAGAGCACGTTGCACTGGTTCTGAACATGGGGGAGCGAATTCATTTTCATATTTCCTGTTTATGTAGGTATTTCAAAAATTTAGATTGGAATAAGGAAAGGAAACACAGCACAGGTTGTATTACAATGCAATAGTTAGGATTAGGAGGCTAATTATACAAAATGTACAGGATTTGTCTTGAGATTTAGTTACACATACCTTTTCTAATTACATATTGAAATTTGATGCAATAAGCTTAGACACTGAGGATAAGTAACATTAAGATGAGTATTAGTTAGCCGTAGTAGTTTTACCATTAGTTTAGTCCTTTGAGACAAAAAAAGAATATGTAGGATGCAAATATGTACATATAAATCAGTGAAACTCCTTAAAAGACGTTTTGCACTGGACTGGCTCTGGTTTCTTTTCTTGTGTTAGTGTCTATGTGCATTATTGGTAGTGCCATACCATGCCATGTCTGGATCTTTGTCCGGAAAAGAGATTTTTTTACTCTCAGGAGACAGGAATAAGAAAAAGAAAGGAAAAACTCGGTGCTCTCTCAACTTCATTCGCACTCTCCATTCCTGAACCCATCCAGAGCATAGTGAATATATAAATTCAAAGACTGGAATACTAATCAGCAGTGATTTCTAGGCAAATCTCCTTTTCCCCTTATGTGCTCCTCGTTTTTAGTCTTCGACAAAAAAGGCTTTATTTCTGATGAATTTTTCGTTTCTTTCCAGTTGGAAACATTCATTATTCAACGCTTATTTGACTAATTGCGGCTACGTTACAAGAATTCACTCTTGCCATTTAGTTCCGTCGTCTAAAGCAGTTAGCTGGGTATATCCCTCTCCTAACTCATAGTCATGCTAAACCAAGTCTAGTCAACATAAAAATTATATCTTCTTAACTTACATCCATTGTATAGGATAGCACAGGAGGAAACTCTAATAAATGTAAAGCAGAAACTAAGTAAAGGGTAGCAACGAAAAGAAAGTTATTTCTTCTTTCACTCTTTGTGCCATTAAGTAGCTAACTATGTATATATGTCGAAGGAGTTACAGTACCACCTGGCGTATGTGTCGATGTACAATCTCATTGCCAATAAATACCTAAGCTTCATCTGCTTTCATCAACCCTTCCATTTTATTTTTCGAAAGCTACAATCTGTCAAATATTGAGATTCACAGTGTTAATAATTTTGATATTTCTTTAACGATATTATATTTTGCAAAACCCTATTTGGATTCTTAGGTTTAGTACATTGATATAAAATTATAAAGGATAAACTGTCATTACTAAACAAACAGAATCGAGCACATGCTGTATGCAGGGACCTAATTGCCCGGAGTTACTGTATAGTGTACGACACATATATCCTTCCCTATAATAGTAGTATGTGGCATAACGAGAAAATCCCTTTAGGCACAGATAACTCACATAGCTAAATTTTAGGATTGCAATTCTTCTTCTATACAATAGTAGAATAGTACATACAGATATCTTAGTATCTCTGCAATTCTTGAGAAAAAATTAAAAAATTATACCAAAAAGCGATGTGAAAAGAAAACTAGAATCTCGAATGGAGTCGACTAGCAAGAAATCTTATTTCCATTCCATCTGTCTATTAGAGTCTATCTTCCTGTGACGATATGACAAGTTATTTCCGCTTTTCTACTAATCATATCCACTCACTCCGATTTTCACTTATCTTTTCTCATTTCTCTAGTAGTATGTAATTATTAGCTAGAAAATGTAATAATACATAAAATAATATCCTGGCTTGGCTTGGCTTGGCCAACCTGAATTGAATCTTATTTAGCTTATAAAAACTTTGTATGTAAGTATAGTATATCTGTACTAAAAGAAAGCTATTTAACTTTCTCGCGGAATTCTTATATTTCTTCCTCTCCTCATCATTCTCGAGCATAATACCACTTAATAAGAAAATAAATGCGATGTAATGTGAAAGGGTTGCCTTATTGCCATGCTTTGCCACGCACATCACATCCATAGCTTTCTCTTCTTTCCTCATTATCTCCTATCACCATCACAAACGTACATATTTAGCTATAGGGTACTTACCAAAAGAAAAGATAAAGCTTAGAAACCAAGTAGAAACAAATGGAAAAACAAAATGCTCCCTAACAGTGATATTTCATGAAGACGACAGCGAGTTAAGTTAAAGAGGAAGCCGTTGAGATTCAGATTCGCATTCGGGGCCAGGCTATGTATGTGTGAGTCACGACACGAAAGAAGGCGACGACAGACTTACTTACACATTTAGAGTAGGGCAGGACTCCTTGAGCCTCCTCGTTGGTGAGACACCACACAACTCCTTAGAGGGATGCTGGAGCTGAATGCGAGAAAGAAAGTATCTCCAAATCGGAATGTGAAATTTCATTTCTCGCCTTCAAATAGGAAAATTAAATCTGACAGAGAAGAATTAATCATCCTTCATTCAAAATCTACTGCCTAGTGCCTACTTACTATTACTTACTATCTAAGCACAAGACTACGCATTCTCCTTCACAATCCATAGAATTGATGCTAAACCCAAACTGAGTGAAACTGTGATGTTATTTACGTAGTGTGATACTTATAAGGAGCAGACAGCAGTTGTAGTCTAAATTTAACAGAAAGGAAGAAGATCAAGGCAGCGGAATCTGCTGTTTCGTGTCGTTTTATGTTCTTCTGTTCTCTAGCCTAGTTTAGTTCGTGCCTTAGAGGCTCACCGGTGCACTAACTAAAGTAACAGCAGTAGCAGCAGCATAGCAGCAGATACTAATACTTTCCCCACATAACGTAGAAAGTGAATTTTCAGCTTTCACTCGGCTTACGATTAGTAGTAGGCACTTGCCTTGCCTTTTCCCTTTCTCCGTCTCTCCAGTTTTACCAGCTTAATCTTCGACGCCTAATTTCCTATGTCGATAAATTAGTGTGCCTAAGGAGAACCAAACTTTCCATTTAGACGGTTCACAGTTACACAATAGCATTCTGGGTTATCTAGATCCTTCTCTTCCTAACCTATGTACCCTGGCATGGCATGGTATGGCTTGGTTTGCCTGTTTAACTCAACTCAGCCCAACCCACCTACTTACTACCAAATATCTACTTGCTAAAGACTGTATCTCCGCTTTTCACTACATAACCTAAACCTAGTAGTAGCTTATGCTTCTATGCAACACAATGAAGGTATGTATGTATACAGATATTTCTTCTTACTTGCTACTAACTAACTACTAATGCTTACTGATGGAACAAATAACTTGAAGCTTCTTACTTACCCACCTAAGTAGAAACTATACGCACACAAATACAATCCCACCGCTGTATTACTCCTAAGTACTAGTAGTATATGCCTTTAGCTACGTGTCTTCCAAGTCTGCATGCGTTTACAGTTTACATATTATACATATTTCGACGTATCTCACGTTCCACGTTGCACTTACAATTATACTATAAGGCTTTTTGTTAACGTTGGCAGGAAAATTCGTACCTACTTTGTTGGTACGATAGAAAATCTATCTACATGTATTATAATGGTTAACCAAACCACAACTACGTCAGGGCTACCTTATTTAGCTAGCTATTTAATACATGTGTTGTAGATAAGACGGATACCTTACAATATTTACATTTTCCTGTGAATTCCATTTGAAATATCAACATCAACCAATTTTTATGGAAGCTACAATCGTTTTATATCTGTATCTGTATGCTGATAGGTTAGGCATTATATGGTAAAATTACAATTAACTTTTATGTAATCGAAACTTTACGTTACAACCTTAAACTAATACTGTCAAAATCTATGCGAAAACTGTATATTTCCTTACGCTTTACCACATCGAAGTAGGTAATACAAAATTTTAATATTCAAATGCCTATGCATGTTTTACCTGCCACGTATACACACGGTTAACTAAGAAATAGCGTTTACACCCATAACACAACTAACGTGAATTCTACTTCTGCTGCGACCAGTCTTGGTTTACTGCAAACTACGTATATTCTACTTTATTTCCTTTCATGCTCAATTGTAACTGTACAATTCAGGTCAGCCGAACCAAAGCATTCTACGATTATGTTTGTATAAGTATAAAGGATATTAAGTAGGTATACGTCGGTTTGTACTCCTATATAAACTAGTAGTTGAAATCCAAGCAAAATTTGAATGGCCAAGTTTTTGTTTACTTATGTACGTAGTATTTGAACTTTCCACAAGGTAAAAGTAAATATAATTTCATGTAAATAGGTAGGTACTCTAAAGCATATCTATGGTATACCATACCAGTAGCATAAGTTATCAGGTTTCTGGATAGTCACAGTCAAGATATTGGATTCTCTTTTACCTTTGCGCTTTAGTTACATAAGGTAGGTAGTTGTTACTACATCTAGTTTCATTAATTAAAGCAAGATTTCATACTAACAAGCAAAGGAGGAAAACAGAGAGAGAAATTCTAAAATAGAACACATGCGTCAAATCAAATAATTTCTTTAGTTTGCAACAAAGTCAGGCCAG